>JASDQU010372963.1:5782-15943 GCA_032191745.1 Picea mariana
GTTGGAAAGAAAAAGTGAAGAACCTGCATCTCATTGTTCAGTCATGTGAACAAGCCATATTGAAGAAAGATAAATTATTCACAATGTTGTCAAATATAGACTTAGCCAAGAAAACCAACGAATTCCAAGACCCCGACTTAATCACAAACTCCTTTCCCTTAACTAGAAAAGAGTTTGATAAACAGGTTGCTATGTTTAAGGCCTTGTCTATGGAAAAGTTTTACAGCATCCTTCAATTTGATCAAGCTCACGTCTGGCTAGTCAAATATTCAGTACAGAATGAGGAAATTCATCAGGCTCTCTGTAATCTTTCTATCGACTTCCAGGAATTAGAAAACGATATTTTCAACATAAAATCCGGAATGAGATCAACGTCGCCCCAATGAGAAGCTACATTGAAGAATGGTGTGAAATGCAATTGAAGCAGGTCGTCGACGAAAGACATCAGGTAGTTGCCAAGATTCCAGCAGTCGTCAGCGACATCATTGAAACCGCAGTCCTCGGGGACATCAATGAAATGGAAGCTGCAACAAAATAGCCAAAGGCCTCATATGTACCCTCACTGTAAGTCTACTGATCGCATCCTGCTTTGTTTATCAACCCAGTTATTCCACTTTCTTAAATATAGATATGTAGGCAAACACTTATACCTTTCCATTTACTTTTTTTGCAGGTATTGCACTCTATCTTCTTTCTACAATCATGTTTCTTGTACATATTTCTCTAATGGTCCGCGGGAGTCCCAATCTCAGTCTACATGAAAAACGCATTGAAATTCTGATTTATATGTAATCATTTACTTTTACCCCATGTTCTATCATTTACTTTTACCCCATGTTCTATCATTTACATGTTGCACACAACATTTCCGTGATATACAGTTTGCACTGAACACTTCAGTCATTTCCAATTCGTTAGCTGGCAAGGACTGGGCTACCACTTAGACTTATTATTATTAATCATTGTTTGGTAAAATATATCTTTAAATAATCTATTTTTTTGGAATTATTAACTCCTACTTATTATATATGATCAGATTTATGATTATTATTATTATTAGTCATTGAAAAATAGGTTTATCTTTAAATAAATAGTTTAATTCTAAAGTTGTTAGCGCTGATTGGATATGAAGACATACCTATTTTAAACCAAAATTTGATATATTTATATATAACACTATTTTAAACCAAAATTTAATATATTTAGATGTAAAATTATTAGCATCACACCAAACATAGTTTTGTATGTAAAAATAATGTATACTCTCCGATTTTCTTAACGCTTGTGCCAAGGAGTGACCGAAACCAACATAGTTATGTCGTAATCTATGTCCAGTTTGGTATCTACTATTTTTAAGATTCGGAAACTTTGTCGTATCTATTCAAACTTTTGAATTCAAAGTTTTGACAGGCGTGTACATCTTAGGAAGGCTGTGTTGTCTTCAAGGATCTTTTGAGCAGACTTCTGTCCAAGCTCCGTGAAGAGTCTTACCTCCTCCATTCGTATTAGATAAAAGGATGGATCTTATAGATGAAAAACATTACAACTGAATCAAGAAACCAAACAGAAATTCTAAATTTATTGTTTGCAGTTTGATTGTCGTGAGCCAACCAAGCAATCAAGATGTGTGCAGCATGAAAGTAATTTGCCTATTGATTATTAGTTTCAAATACATTTGTTATTAAATGTATCTCCAGGAGAATCAAAGCAAAATAAAAGTATTTAAATATTACACTTGCAAACTCATTA
This sequence comes from Picea mariana, assembly GCA_032191745.1. Taxonomy (NCBI): domain Eukaryota; kingdom Viridiplantae; phylum Streptophyta; class Pinopsida; order Pinales; family Pinaceae; genus Picea; species Picea mariana. The sequence continues at coordinate 7,532 of JASDQU010372963.1, forward strand.
CATCAAATTGTATGCCAAAATATTTTAAAAGTGCTACACTTGCAAACTCATTACAGCAAACTGTATGCCAAAAATATTTAATTTATAAAATAAAATAAAAATGCTTTTGAAATTTTCCCATGATGAATTCCTCGTCCCATTAGAATAAAAACTTAATAACACAAAGATTCAACGTTACAGTTTTCCAAAAACGACATTTCAAATGTAAATGTGCATTATATTAGCACAATCATATTATAAAAAGTAATTAATATAGGTGGATAGGTGCTTAGTTTTTGAAGATTGGATCTGTTCATTTCCAGGTGTACTGTTCAGTTGGAAATTTCTAGAGGATGTTATAGCTACTGTAAAGAGGAAAGGGTAGTTGGAGGAAAGGGATAATTGGTCATAATCTGGATATAGCGAAGAGAGTTAATTTTTCATGTTAGATGTAGGGGCTTTTTTTAATGAGGAGATTTTAATTTTGATAATCCGGGATATAGGTAAGAGGGTTAGCTTTTCATGCAAGATGCAGGGGCTTTAAGAGCTTTTTAATTAAAAGATTTTAATTTTGAGTTAGTGAATAGAAACTAAATACAAATTTTCAGAAACTGAAAAAAGGAAATGCAATTAGGTGTTTTTTAATTACAGGTAAGTGTACAGAAACTAAATACAATGCAGTTTGTAGATGAATTAATTTCATTTTGTTTCTATACATGTTTAATATAAAAAAAAGTTGCAATTCCTTAGTAAATGAGATTGGGGTTTTCCTTTATCAGGTACGGAACAAAAAGTAAATGCCATTGGGGTTTTTTTATTTCTCAGGGACTGAACAAAAATTTAATACAAATGGCAAGTTGGGTTTGGGTTTGGGTTTTTTTTAATATTAAAGACTGAACAGAAATCAAATGCATGGGCGGATTACTCATTTTAATTCTGAGAGACTGCACAAGAAGTAAAAAATCTTATGGATATGTATTAAGGCTTTTCCCCCTGAACCTGTATCCTATGTCTTATAAGAAGTTCTTAGGGCTAATTGATCGTGAACCACACAAAACTTATCTTTAATTTGACTAAGAATATAAGTATCGTCAAAGTTAGCACGATAAAGAGCCATTGATGTTTTCAACCTACCTAAGGATCTTTTATCTAGAATTGGCGGTTATATAGATATCATTAAAACGTTTTGATCAGCAAAGATAGTGTCACGAAATTCAATATAGCCTAGAATTAATGATTATATCAATATTTTCAAAACAAATTTTCATTATGTGGGTGCCGATTAAATAGTACTTTCCATTCTAGCGCTCTGAAATGACTACTCTGCAAATCGGCCGCATGCACTGAACGAGCCGTCGTGCAACCCACCTCCTGCTACTGTCTGGCACAAACAACACTCCGGTCTGATCTGTCAGAATGAATCCGGAAGAGAGGGGGCAACCCCCCTCATACAACAAAGTTACGACCAACGATAGAACGGGAACAATAGACAAAAGGCCCTCATTCGAGCCGTCGTTGCAGCTACGCGATCATCTCCTTGCCAGAGAGCAAGGACTCGAGAAAGAAATGGATGTGGAAGTAGGAACATCCCATCCAAAAGCATCTCGTGGTTGGGAGCCCGACAAATGCATCCCACAATTGGATAAACCACCAAGATATATCATAAGCTCAACAAAAGTGGGTGAACACACAGTTCATGCGAGAGCATGCCCTTCGATGGATAAAACATTGGTGGAACCCTAAGGGGGACTACGAGGTTCAACTCAGCTCAAAGGGTTTTTTAACAATCATCCTATACAACCTAGAAGACAAGGACAGAATCTTTGAGAATGGGTCATACTTCTACAACTTGGCAGGGCTATTCTTACACTTCTGGACGAAGAGATTCAGCCCAAACAAGGAGGACTTCACAATGGCTCCAGTTTGGATCCGATTATACTCCTTGCCACAAGAGTTATGGCTGGAGGAAATCCTTATGGGAATCGGGAACACAGTGGGGCACTATGTCAAAACATCGGAAGCCACAAAGCAGAGGAAATACACTTCATATGCCCGAATCTGCGTATATATGAACATCTCTAAGGCTCTCCCGGGATCTGTAACGCTGGAATATCAAGACGAGGACTGGCAACAAACGTTGGACTACGAACATATCCCTTTCCGCTGCAAGAAATGCCATGAACATGGCCACCTCTTCAGAGATTGTCCTCTGAATATTCAATCATCCAAGGTCAGCGATACCAAGCAGAAAGATGGCTTCACCACTGTCACAGGTAGGAAAAAAAACCCTCCGAGAAAGAAAAATCCATATCCACGACCCAAGATCTCGACAAAAAACTCTTATGAGATTTTGAATCAACAACCGACAGACGAAGAAATCCAAGATCTGCACAAAGAAAAACAACGGGAGAAAGGAAAGAACCAAGCCACACCTTCCTCTAGCCCAAATCGCAAGATCAACCCAGAAGAGAGGGGAAGCGTAGATGGAGACACCCTAATGCAGTTGGATGATCGAGATCTCGTCGGCATCGACCTAGAAAAACTTGAGGAAGCTCTCAATCAAAAGGATCTACAAGCCCTCGCTAAAGAACAACTTCGAAAGGGACATAAAGTCTTTCTTGACTCCACAACAGGATCCACAACAATACTAGGTATGCCCACAGACCCAAGCTCAAACTCAAAGAGAGTATCGCGGGAGAATAAGAGAAGGGGACGAAAATCAACCCAGCAACTCATCAAGGAGGCAGGCAATCTCATGCTCAATTCGGGGCAGATCCAAAAGCTCTCGGAGGGATACCTCCACCCAACACCACAATCATTATGATGAGGATCATCACCTAGAACATTAGGGGAATCAATGGTCAATCTAAACAAAGGATCCTCCGAGATTGCATCGGTGTAGAAATCCAGATATCCTACTATTACAAGAAACAAAATGTGTTGGTACAGAGGCAAAAACCATCTTCCAGCGCATCTGGAGGGGTTGTGAGTTCATACTCACAGACTCCATAGGCGCTTCAGGGGGACTGGCCATTCTCTAGAACCCCAACAACATCACTTTAAGAAGACCTTTTTTCACCATAGGCACACTCACTGCCCAACTGGTATGTTACCAAAGGTACAGTTGGTTCCCAACTGGTATGTTACCAAAGGTACGGTTAGTTCCCAGCTGGTATGTTATTCAAGACAATAGTTCTAGAAGTGAATGGAGAAGCATGGACACCTTAGTTTAGAGATGGAAGCAAGTTGCTCGGGTAAATATCTATTGGTTGGTTATCATGGTAGTTAAAAATAAATGAAGTTGCAATGTTCTCGCTAGAGAAATCAAGGGTTGATCACAAACTTAATTCTAGAGTGGAATGGTGAGATTGTAGGAAGGACAAACATGTTGCTATGGATGTAACAAATATTTTTTCAAAGTTTGGTCCAAGGGAAGTTGGTGAAAATTCTTTTGATGGCAGCAGAGGTTGGATGATGGTGGGAAAATAAGGTAAAATTTTGTGTGTTCAATAAATGCAGATTTGACCATATAAAAATTTGAATCACACCTTGCATTTGTAGCTAGTCTATGATGTTATGTATAAATCGTTTGTATTGGTCCTTGAAAATTTTCAAAGCTTGTACCTAGTATATCCATGAGATGGAATATGTTAATTGTATGTACATGTATCTATCTATGTAACATGTAAAGGGAATATCATTGTAATAACTAGATAGGTATGCATACCCCTGTGTTGTGAGTCCTTGATGATTTGGTTAACTTGCTTGGTATAGTGCAGAAACCTTTGTTATAGAGTTGGTAAACACCTGGAGGAGTGGACCATGTTTTGGCTCGATGCTTTATGAGTGGACCATGTTTTGGTTGGATGCTCTATGAGTGGACCATGTTGGTTGCAAACTCTAGGTGCCTAAAACCTAGAAGTTTTATATTCGGTGGGAGTTCATCAAGAAATTGAAAGAACCATGTACACTAAGGACATCATATCAAACGAAAAGTTGGAGCAGTTGGGTACCCATGCATTTTGATGGATGGTTGTTCCTTTATATGGACTTTGATAGTTTGGTTATCTCTACATGATCGAGCTACTAAGTGAAAGTGCTAGGTCGGCCGAGATATAGACTTTGATGATCATGAGGTTCTTCAATTTATGGAGCATTTGTTGCAAAGCACTAGATGATGATGAAGACTTGACTTGAGAAAGATCAAGAGAAGTGATTATTAAAGGGGGGTGTTGAAATTATTAACCAGTAGTTGTCTTATGTCTAATTATATTTATAATTTAAGTGGTAGTTGTCTTATGTTGGTCCTAATGGTTAAGAACATATGTTTCCTCCTAAGAGGTCACAAGTTCAAATCCAAAGGGAGTAGGGTATGTATACCTTCACAGAGTTTCTATTCTCCCATTTTCTTAAAACTCTTCCCAATGAGTCAACTACATCGAATGAGAAAAACCAACATAGTTATGTAGTAATCTACTCATGTAATATTTAGATTCTGAAATTTTGAATTTCAAAGCTTTCAGAGCCTCGTATATTTTGAAAATATTTCGTGACAAAGTGTAGTTATCGAGTTCAGTTATAATCTATTATTTCACTTGTACAACACATTTTTCAATCACTCTAGAATGGTCATCTTCGTATCTTTTGAATCAATCATTTATTGCTGTCACACTGTCATACTTTGGTGAGATTTAACGAACTTATCACATATCTCCCGGTCTCATCTCTCCTACGCTGTCGGCAACGCAACCACAGACTGAGTTGAAAATTCAATAACTATAACAAAGATAACTAATCCACAAGGCAACGACAGAATGTGTTGAAAATTCAATAACTATTCCACAAGCGAGTGAAGGATATGATTTCAAATCGAAGACTTCAACAAGAAATAGAATAGCTGATGATATTTTCGAAAGGAAAAGAATTAGATGTATGAGTTTCAAAATTCAAGCGATTATAATCTCCCAACAAAGGCCACGGTTTTAAATTCTTACCGTCACCGATATGCGTTTTTGTTTTATCGGTGGAAGCCCAATACACATGGAATTACACAGTAAATTGACACAAAACACTCACCAGCTTTCCATAAAGTCACCGATATGTGTATTTGTTTTATCAGTGAAAGCCCAATTTCACATGGAATTGCACAGTAAATTGACACAAAACACCTCACCAACTTTCCATAAAGTCACCGATATGTGCTTTTGTTTTATCAGTGAAAGCCCGATCAACACGCTCATTTCTTAATTTCTATTACTACCTTTAAATTTTTCCAACTTATCACATCTTCCATGTCGGTTCCACAAAGATGCCTTTGGCCCAATTTGTGGAAATGACATGGAAGATGCAATGAAAAAAATAGTTTTTTTTTTTCAACTTATCACATCTTCCATGTAATTTCCCCAAAAATGCCTTTGGAGTCCAATTTGGGGAAGCGCCCAATTTGGGGAAATGACAGGGAAGATGCAATGTAAAAAAAAAATCGATTTGGTTCCACAAAGATGCCTTAGGCCCAACTTGGGAAAATGACATGGAAAATGCAATGAAAAAAAAATAGTTTTTTTCCCAACTTATCACATTTCCTTCCCAAAAATGCCTTTGGCATGACGTGGAAAATCAATGTAAAAAAAATAAATCGATTTAAAAGGAAACACGGTCAAGATGGGCCAAGGCATTTTAAAATCGATTTATAAGGAAACACGGTCAAGATGGGCCAAGGCATTTTCGCATGGCGTTTATTTTTTCAAGTCTTATTGAACCAGGTTGAAAACGATAACAAACATGGGAAACCCAAGAGATGCTCTAGAAATATAAATTGATTTTATTAAACATTTGAATGCATCTTTAAGGTCATTTTTCATTCTCAGTGTCTAGATTCTAGAATAGCTAGATGCTCTAGCTCAATAAGTATGGAGGCCATGTAATCCCTAGGGTCTAGTATCTAGTTGCGAAAATAGCCATAACACTTAATACTATGTTGACCGATTTCTTTGAGACGAGCCGCCGGAAGCCTATGTCCAATTGAATATCCCAATTTCGCGGGTCACCCAACCATTTCCCAAATTCCAAGCCGTATGATGCTGCAAATGAATTTCCTGTACCATATCTATATTCGCGTACGGCGCTCTGATTGTTCTATATATGGAGGCACAGTCATGATCAGTGTAGTATCGTTTGCATTGTGGAAGCTCGCATGTTACTGTTGTAGAAGCCAAGCCTTGAGTAATTGACGATTGAGATCCACAAATTGTTTCGAATCCGAACCAGCATACTCACACAAACAAGAAGACATGGGCGAACACAAAAACAAAGCGCTCGCGGATATGTGGGGTGATATTCAGGGAACGAACAGGTGGAATGGGTTATTAGATCCCATGAATCCAGTTTTGAAAGCTGAAATCCTCAGATATGGTGWTTTTGCACRGCTATGCTATGACGCGTTCGATGGTAATCTTTGCATGAATRAGTATGGTGGGTGTAAGTATAGCCTTGATAAACTGCTTGATAGTAAGTATTATGGCTATCAAGTGAAGAAGTATTTGTATGCAGAGACTGATATCATATTGGGGAGGCCCATAAAGAGATCTGTTTGGATTGGCTTTATAGCAGTCTGCACAGACGCTCAAGAGATACAGAGACTGGGTAGGCGGGATATTTTAGTAGCGTGGAGAGGAACCCAAACCTCCCGGGAGTGGATACAAGATATTACAGACATTTTAGTTCCTTACCGATTGTCAAGTACTGCTACCCTGGACCAGGGCGTCCGGGTAGAGAACGGGTTTGAAAACTGCTATACATCTGTAGGCCAGGATTCGAAATGTGCCAGAGATACGGTTCGTTCAGAAATTAAAAGCCTGGTTGATGAATACAAGGACGAAAATTTGAGTGTAACTTTGACCGGACACAGCTTAGGAGCCGCTCTGGCAACCTTAAGTTCATATCACATTAAAAATATCCTCATGCAACATCCACCAGATTCACCAGCACGTCTCATACCTGTGACTGTGTTTGCGTTCGCATCTCCGCGCGTAGGGAACAGAGCATTCGCCCTGCGAATGGAAGAGCTTGGAGTTAAGGTGTTGCGGTTGGTGAATAAGAACGATATAGTTCCCAAAGTTCCCGGAATTCTTCTTAACGAGAATTCATGTGGGTGGTTGACTAGAATCTTCGATTGGCTTCCTTGGGCATATTTTCACGTGGGAGTGCAAATCGTTTTGGACAACAATGCCTCTCCCCTTCTCAAACAGACCTATTGGACTGCTTTCAAACAGACCTATTGGCCTGCTTGCACCCACAATTTAGAGGTTTATCTTCATCTGATCGATGGTTATGTGGGAAAGGGTAAACCTTCGGAGGTCTTCAAACTTATTGAGTTCAATTAAGTGGTTGAAGAATCAGTAGTAGTTATGGCAGTATTTAATGTTGAGGTCATAGTTTCTGTAGGAAGTTTTAGTTGGAGTCTATATAAGTCTGAGTAGTTTAATTAGTAGGAGATGGATGACGTTGAAGAGAAGCAGTTGCAGAAAAGCGAGTTAGAAAGAATAGTCTAAAACCAACAGCTGAGGGGGCTGAGGGGTTGAAGAAGTCTGAGCACAAGCTCTGTGTCTGTGAAGTTAGTAGAAGAAGTCAATGAGAGGTAGAAAGAATAGTCTAGAACCAGCAGTTGAGGGGTTGAAGAAGTCTGAGCACAAGCTCTGTGTCTGTGAAGTTAGTAGAAAAAGTCATTAGAACCGAAGCTCATCTCTGTCATTGTATTTTGTATGCATTTTGTGTATTGACAAGTTTTTATCTTATTTCTGAGTTTATGTGCTAAACATAACACTGTGTTATTCTCCATTCATAAATCATTTTATTAAATGTGTATTCACAGCACCCACCAAACTGAGCAGTCTATTGATCTTGAAAACTCTCTCACATAACCTGTTTGGTGCACAATATTTGAAACTGTGTACCGTCGACCCACCGACGTCGATCCAAGAAACAAGAGGTGCGACTTACTAATTGAAAACCTTGCCATTCCCCCTCATTGGTCGGAGCAGCAATGGGATCAAATCAATAAAGCTCGACAACTGCATGAAGTATAGGATGATTGATCGCTGAATTACCTCATTTAGTATGGAGCTGTATAAGAAATTTTTTACAGATGTTATTTCATTTTATGTTTTGCAATTGATTGTCCTGAGCCAATCAAGCAATCAAGATGTGTAGTTTGCCTGATGTATCTGAATCAAGCATGGGAATAATAAACTTGCAAGAGTGTGGAATTTTAATTCCAAGTCTTCATTAAAAGGGTATTTTAACTAATGGTAAGCATTAAACAAAAATTGCATTTATAGAATAGAGATTATGGATGCCAAATGCATTTCAACCTGGCAGAAAGCTATTAAATGTAACTTCAAGATAGTCAAATACCAAAACTGAACTTATATAATA
>JASDQU010372963.1:26062-60238 GCA_032191745.1 Picea mariana
TTTTGTCTCTGTCATATTGTTGACAATGGTGCCCAAAGGAAAAACCGTTTTTAAATAGAAATGTTCTTCATGTTTTAACTCCGCCTGCAAATGATTCAACAAACTATGTGCCCTGGTTCCAAGGGAAGTGATGGTTTGTGATGTTTTCCATGCCTCAGTCACCAGTTCCATTCTTTTCTTGATATTATTCTGCACATATCCTCTATAGGATGCGAGGAGGCTGGAGGATGCTTTTAAGTTATGTGCAGGGGTGGCAGACATGGCTAGTGCCAAAGGATCGAGAAGAAATGGCATTGGAATCAAAGCCTCTTCCAATTCCTTGATTTAATCCTTCAGTCTGGCATTCTCGGTCTCAATGCCTCCAATGGAATCATGGAGTTCTTCTTCGCTGGCCTGGTGAATTTGACATATTTGGGAGGGCCGCATGTTGGCAAGGTCAAACTCCGAACAAGATTTTTCTTCTTTATTTTTTACATCTTTCTTCTCAATTATCAATTTTTTGGACTGGCTGTAAAAAACAACACTCTGGAACACGAAGGATTCATCCTCGTCAAAATTTTCGGTATTGGATATGTCCATTGGATGACTATGCTGGTTGGCATCTCCGAGTTGATCAAGGTAGCGGAGCATGCTATCCAGATCAGTGTCAAGTTCCATGTTCTCACTCTAGATTTCCGGTTATTTCGCCTGCCCCACTTTTTTTTTTCTCTTCTTCTCTATTGGAAGCTTGTGAGAACTATCAATTTTAGAGTGAGGAGGGTCGTTATCTCCTCCTCCGTTTGAAGAAATCTGACTTTCTTTGTTGTTGTGGTGGGTCGTTGGAGCGATGCTCTGGAATCTCGTACTTTTTGGAGTGCTATTCACTGACCGAACACTGTTGTCAGTGGGGCGTTTCTCCTGTTGCCTATACAATTTAGTGTTGCTTTGCAATGTGTCCAGGTCACCGACATTAGAAGCAGTAGTGTTGCCGTGAGTGTCTCTGTTTTCAGACAGGTGTTTTTTGAAAAAACAATTGCCCAGGCCAATTATTTATAAATGTTGTTGAAAAATATTATCGGGGTCGAATCCTCTTATGCTTTCAGCATATCTCAGGTTGAAGTTGCTACAATGCGCTGCAAATTCATCAATTTTGTTGGCGTTTTTCAACACGAACTCTCCAAATTTCCAAGGTAGAAGAATGAACTATTTTTTTTTTCTTCTTTTGCAATAGATGCAACCAGTGGTTGTATTGTCGTGCTACTTCTGCAACAAACATTCTTTCCGTAATGTGACATGGAAGGAGAGCAGGCTTTTCCATGGAGACAAAAATTCTTATCATAGTGTAATCATCCAAATGTTCAACTATCCCCTTCCTGTCCAAAAAATTGGTTTCCTATTCAGATATGAGGGGAGCATCTTCTCCTAATAAAAAAACTTTGAAAACAGACACAAAGCCATTAAAAATCTCATAAAAACAGTGGAAATCCTTATGCTTCCACAAGGCCTGGTACCAGAACATTACTGGGTCGAATTCCCAGTTGACATTCTTGGATAGAGACAGGCCTAGAAACTGACAGTGATGTGTTATCGCAAAAACTAAGTAGGAGGACATATAAAATTTCTTTTCTCTTTTGAAGCTTGACAATTGGGAACAGATTTCATGGGAAATTAACTTGCCCCAATAAAAAATGGCTTGTTATTTGACTATGAAATACAAAATATAAAGATCCATTCGGGAAATAGTTGTTGTGGACTCCTGTCCCGTTATTCTTGTAAACAGCCAGGCAATTTCACGAAATGAATTACTAAATGAACTAACCTGAAATCTTGTGATATCTTGAGGAACTAGAGTTGGGTCTTCAAATAAATGGGGCAAGAGGTCCAACTCGTTATTATGCTTTGCTAGGAACTGTTTGCAATCTTCTCCCTTGAACGCCAATGTTGGCTCCGACAATCTTAACATCTGGTGGAAAACCTGAGGTGACAAAGAAACAGAAGAGCGTTCCCGCAATGGAATAATTCTTTTGTCTGAAATAAATTTATTGGTGCACCAAGAGGCCAGGTCCTTACAGTCAAAAACCTCAGGGACACAGCCTGCACGAGCAATCCTAGAGGTCCAAATTACTTGGTTCTCTGTGGCAGGGGTTGAATAATAATAATATGCCCTGGACCACTGGAAGTTCTGGTCTTCGCGCCCGAAGATGTTTACTGTATCTACACAGAACTGTTGTCGACCTGATGCCATAGGTTTATGAGAACGTTGGTTTGCTCCAGGCGATGGTTGAAATGAACACTTAGAGCCGATAATGTAAGTCTACGCTAAATATTGGTTAAATTCCTATTAATGGGAAATCTCCTCGAGCCTTTCGTTGATTAATGACAATCTGTATGGGTGGTTCATGATGATCTGTTAGAAGTAAAGCTTACTTATTGCATATTTAGAAATGCGGAGGTGGTGGGTACGTCGAAGAGAAATTAAGGATTGGAGGTTTCGTGAACTTGGCAAGGCAACGACATGTGAACGAAATTCCATGATTTTGAAATCAACACTCGAAAGGGATAATATAACCCCCCACAAATATTGGTTTAATGCGTATTAATAGGAGATCTCCTCGAGCCTTTCACCCATAAATGACAATCTATACGGTTCCTGTATGATGAGCTGTTAGAATTAAATGTCAGTATTTGCATATTTAGAAACATGCATATTAATAGGAGATCTCCTTGAGCCTTTCGCCCATAAATGACAATCTATACGGTTCCTGCATGATGAGCTATTAGAATTAAATGTTAGTAATTGCATATTTAGAAAAAAGATACGTATATATATATATATAAACAATTTTTTTTCTTTTATTATAGACAAGTTAGAAGGTCACGGAGACGGGGGAGAGCAAGGAACCAATGGCAAGGTCTGAAAAGAGGTTGGGCAGGATTCAAAATAGGGGTACGGGGATGCTCAAGAGAGGCGAGTGTTCCATGGTCAAATTTTATGTATCGAAATTTTTTACTGCAAAACGTGTAAGGAAAGGTTCAGCGGTCGGTTTGTATATTTGCGGAATTTCTGAAAATTCGCTAAGCATGGAATAGGGAAACGACCGGGCAACCAACCCGAGCACGCACAAATGACATTCCATGATGTTTGAAATTGACGCTTGCTAATTGCATGCATACAAATAAGATGTTATATATAGTTGGTAATTGCTAATTGCAAAAGGGCGCGGGCACAGGAAACAGAAGACGTGAGGACCCGATGGTTAAATTGTATTTCTCAGAACTTTTCAGTGCAAAATGTGTACCACGAAAGACGTGAGGACCCATCTACAAAAGACGTGAGGACCCGATGGTTAAATTGTATTTCTGGGAACTTTTCAGTGCAAAATGTGTACCACGGAAGAGGGCATGATAGGTAGGCAGGGAAAATGGAAACGAATATTTGGCTAAGTATAGAAGACAAAAAAGAAGCGCCAATATATTCACATCTGTAACAGATATCCGATTTTCCTGCCAAGATATATACTTAGTCAAATGCATATTAATGGGATATTTCCTCAAATCCTGGTATAGCATTAACGCTTGGTAGTTGCATACCTAGAAATAAGATCTTATGTATAATTGGTAATTGTTAATTGCAAAAGGGCGCGGGAACAGGAACAACAATTAGGAAGTAGATATTTCTTGAAGCCACCAACCCGACGATCCATGAAAGAAATTGGAAGAAATGGCGAAGTATGCAAAGCGGATGGGCGCGCTTCAAAATGGGGTGACAATAGCTCCACAAGAGATGTGAGGACCCGACGGTCAAATTATATGTTTCAGAAGTTTTCAGGGAAAAAACATACTATGTATATGTGAAAACATTTTTTTATTACACACATACCTAGAAACAAGATGTTATATATAATTCATAAATGCTAACTGCAAAAGGGCGCATGCACAGGAAACAACGATTAGCAATTTGGATATTTCTTCAAGCCGCGAAACCGACGTTCCGCGAAAGAAATACGAAGAAATGGCGAACCATGGAAAGCGGACAGACGGGCTTCAAAATGGGATGACAACAGTTCCACAGAAGACGTGATAACCTGACGGTTAAATTGTATGTCTTGGAAGTTTTCAGTGCAAAATGTGTACCACGGAAGAGGGCACGATAGGTAGACTATAATACGGAAGACGGTATGATCTGAGTCTGGTTGTAAATTTGTATACTGTGGAAGTCACGGTACTGTTCGCAGGTCATTGAACAATAGAACTCCAATATAAAGCCCGCATACCGGGAATCCGCGGTCGGATAAACCTCTGTGACACAAATGTAGTGTGGCTCGTCTTAGCACTTTTTCCATCCGTAAACAATTTCAATCTTGAGCCCACTAGAGCTGGAGTCCATCTGTCAATTTGTATGTCGCGGAACTCCGAATGTTGTTTGGAGGTCACGGAACAATAAAAGTCCAATGTTGATCCAGCCAGTGTGCAAGTCCGCCTATCAATTTGTATATCGCGGAACTTTGAGTGCTACTTGTAGGACACGGAACAATATAAGCCCAATTTAGACAAAGGAGAAGTGGTCGGTCCAAACACGTGAATCCACCAACCCGCGCAGCAAGGCATTCCCGAGAAAAAAACCCGATTAAGTAACCAGAAATAGAAACTGCAGGGGATAAAATAGTGCAAAAACAGAAAGGCGGAGGGCAAGTTTTGTAAGCACGAATTGGTTTCAAACAAGCCCCATTATTGCAAAACCATAATTTTCTACTAATTGCCAGCAATTGCTTTGTTGAAGATTAGAATTTATTGCAACTTGTGGGTTTAAGTGCGTTCTTAATATGTTATTCCATGAATGTAACATATAAACTTCTTGCATTGTGGGATGTTATCATTAAAGCTTTATAATTTCATGTCTAGAAACAAGAATGATGAATTTACTGCAACATTGTCATTAGGTATTGCTATGTTCTATATGCAATCTGAATAGAATTGAACGTTGGTTTGAAACTGTGTGTAATCCATTTGTTACTTTCATAAAATCTTGGTGGAACGACACAATACATTGCCATATAATTGTTATATGCTCCATCTTAGAACAAATTATCTAAGCAAACACAATATCGAAGAACTACTAGACTACTGAACCATGGCAATGAGAAGAGGCGTTAAATCCAAGTATGGAACAAGGAAATTGTTTTTTAACAACAAATCAATTTTTTAAAAAAGAAGAACACCGAGTACTGTACATTTATAATTAGACATTGGGCCCAGTGTTTTGGGAAAAAACATTGAAGGCATCTGCCAAAAACACAAGCACGGGATCCGCAGTATGCAAGAGCCATCGAGATTCTCTTCAACATGCATAAAAAACTGATTACCATGCCTTTTTTTTAGGAAATCCTTATAGTTTTCTCTTCCATGGACCATCATGTGGTAAAATTGATAGTTCTTAGAAGCTTCCCGTGAGGAAGAAGACCAAAAACATTGCAGGGAAAATGGAATTTCCCTTAACTGAAAGTTAGGACACACCAAGAAACCGACTTTCCATAGTCGGAAAAACTCCAGGGACATAGGCTAGACATGCAATTCCAGAGGCCCTAATTAGTCCATTATGGGTGGAAGGAGATGACTAGTAGTAATATGCCTTGAACTAGTGGGATTTTTGGTCCTCATGTCCGAAGATGTTAATTGTATATCCAGAGAATAGGACAGTACTCCCAGAATTGAATATTTGTTTGGCTTGAAATATATCTCTGGAAGTATCAACATATCATCTCCTTCCTCCCAGAATGGACTAATTTGGACCTCTGGAATTCCTACTTTCGAGTTGTAAAGTAGCTATTGCGTTCAACGTCAGTTTCTTTTCTGAAACTCCTTCTTTTGGTGTTGTCGGGACCACCACCACTGACCTGGGAAGTGTCACCCGTTGTGGTTGATTTCAATTTGGGTACAGGAGTGGGAACAACCTCTGCATTGCCATCATCCATTGTCGTATCATCGCCCATCAGATCATCTTCTTCAGGCTCAGAATCCATGGCATCAACCTCTGCGCCAGCCATCAATGCAACTGGGCAGGTTCTTTGAGCAGGAAGGGTTGCCTTGGAATTATTTGGCTTGAAATATATCTCTCAGTGTATCAGGGGAACATTTCCTTTTTTGCTCCTGGGCGGAGGGAGATGAGTAGTAACAATATGGACTGGAATACTGGAACCTCTGGCCATCATGCCCGAATGTGTTTACTGTATCTAGACAGAACTACTGCCAGAAGTTAACAAGAAATTTATGTTTTCTCTAGACGATGTTTGAAATGAAAATTGGAGAGGCATGATATAACCCTTCGTAAATCCTAGTTTAATGCATATCAATGGAAGATCTCCTTGAGCCTTTTTTCGATCAATGACAATCTCCAGGGTTCGTGCATAATGAGTTGTTACCATCAAAGCCCACTAATTGCATAATTAGGAAAAAATGCGAAGGTGGCAATGACGACAAAGAGCGATTAAGAATTAGAGAGTTCTTAAAGCCGCCAATCGACCAGTGCACGAAAGAGATTGCATCATGTTTGAATTGAGTACTTGGAAAGGATAACGCTCTTCTCCGCAAATCTTCATTTTATTCGTAGAAATTAAAAATATTCTCCGGACTTACGGACATTAATGACAATCTTAACAGTTCTCGTAGGATGAAGTACTAGCATTAAAACTTAATAATTGCATATACCGAAATAAGCACGAAGGTAGCGGTATTAGCACCCAGAATTCCGCGATATACAAATTGACAAGTGGACTCTAGGGCATTGCACTTCTATTGTTCTGTGTCCTCCAAACAACAGTCAGAGTTCCGTGATATACAAATTGACAGACGGACTCCAGGGCTGGCAGGCTCAAGACTGCGATTGTTTATGGATAATGATTCCTATCAACAATCCAATATTATATAAAAGCATTATTTGCAATACTAAATTATTAATATTAAATATTGATATTGTACAATGTAAGTAGACAAAATTTCGTACAATCTGAAACAGGGGAGCGGTCGGCCGGGCTGGTGATATGAAAGAAATTGAAATCTGAAGACGTGAATCCACCAACTTGCGCACCAAGAAACTTTATGAAAAAACGAGCATTGCATACCAAATATGTACTTTTATAAAGTATGGGCATGATATTTTATAGAGCATGCACGAATCCTGCATTCCATACTTAGCTACCTTTTGGTTAGCGGGTTCTGAGGCTGGCGGGCTCAAGATTGGGCCTGTATTGCTTCATGCCCTACAAATAGCACCCATATTTCCACCATATACAAATTGACCAACAGACTTGCGGGCTGGTTGGCTGAACATTGCATTTCTATTGTTCTATGTCCTCCAAACAACAGTCAGAGTTTCGCGATATTCAAATTGACAGACGGACAAATTGATATTGTACAATTTAATTACATAAAATTATTAAAGGATGTTAAATATCTTATTTAAAAGAAAAACTCGTGTATTCGAAAACTCATGATCCAAAAAGTTTGCACAATATGAAACGGGGAAGCGGTTAGTCGGGCTGGTAATATAAAAGTAAGTGGAAATCTGAACACATGTATCCTCTAACTCCAACACCTATAAATTTTCCGATAAACGAGTAATACATACTAAATATGTAGTTTTATAAAATATGGATGCGAGATTTTATAGAGCATGTACGAATCGCTTATTTCATACTTAGCTACCTTTTTTTTTATCGCGGGTTCTCGGGCTGACAGGCTAAAAACTGAGGCTCTATTGTTCCATGTTCTACAAATAACACTCATAGTTCCGCAATATACAAATTGACAGGTGGGCTTGCGGTCTAGCTGGCTCAACATTGCAGTTCTATTGTTCTGTGTCCTCCAAACAACACTCAGATTTCCGCGATATACAATTTGACAGACGGACTGAAGGACTGCCCAGCCCAAGATTGCGATTTTTTATGGATGGACACCCTGATCAACTATCTAACATCATTAGAAATCATTATTTTCAAATACTAAATTATTAATATTAAATATTGATACTTGTATGGACCCCGCATTGGCTACTTAGCCACCTTTTCGACCCTGGTTTATTGGGCAGGCGGGCTCAAAAGTGAGCCTCCATTGTTCCTTGTTCTACAAATAGCACCGAGAGTTCCGTGATATACAAATTGACAGGCAGACTTGTGGACTGGTTGTCTCAACATTGCACTTGCCCACCAACTCCAACACCTATAAATTTTCTGATAAACAAGTAATACATACTAAATATGTAGTTTTATAAAATATGGACACCAGATTTTATAGAGCATGTACAGATCACATATTTCATACTTAGCTAATTTTTTTTTTATCGCAGGTTCTCGGGCTGGCAGGCCAAAAATTGAGGCTCTATTGTTTTGTGTTCTACAAATAGCACTCACAGTTCTACGATATACAAATTGATAGGCGGGCTTGCGGTCTGGCTGACTCAACATTGCAGTTCTATTGTTTCGTGTCCTCCAAACAACACTAGGATTTCCACGATATACAATTTGACAGACGGACTGTCGAGCCCAAGATTGCGATTGTTTACGGATGGACAACTTTTAAATGACCAAAATCCTTTTCCCTGAAAGCCATAGACCATATATTGATGACCAAAAATCCATTAAAAGTGTTGACCTATTCCACAATGCCTCTAGACCATATATTGATCCATTAAGTTATTCTATTAGAATGGCCAAAATCTGGTGAACCATTCAAAATAAAATTTTGTCTATAGCAATGGTTGGGTTCACACCATATGGAATGGTGACATTTCGAAGCATTGTAGAAAATAAGATGGGGATGGTAGTGTGAATGGAAATGGAATGACTATTCCTGTGAATTCTCAAAGGGTGAAGGGAGAGTTCATTAAAGTCGTACAGACCCCGCATTGCCTACTTAGCCACCTTTTTGAATCATTATTTTCAAATACTAAATTATTAATATTAAATATTGATACTTGTATGGACCTCGCATTGCCTACTTAGCCACCTTTTCAACCCAGGGTTATTAGGCAGGCGGGCTCAAAAGTGAGCCTCCATTGTTTCGTGTTCTACAAATAGCACCGAGAGTTCCATGATATACAAATTGATAGGCGGACTTGTGGACTAGTTGGCTCAACATTGCACTTCTATTGTTCCGTGTCCTACAAACAACACTCAGACTTCCACGATATACAAATTGACAAACAGACTCCAGGGCTGGCGGCCTGAAGATTGCAATTGTTTACCGTGGGTTCTCGGGCTCAAATTTGGGCCTCTATTGTTTCGTTTCCTACAAATAGCACTTAGACTTCCATGATATACAAGTTGACATGCAGACTAGCTGACTCTACATTGCACTTCTATTGTTCCGTGTCGTCCAAACAACAGTCCGAGTTTCGCAATATACAAATTGACAAACGGACTCCAGGGCTGGTGGGCTCAAGCTTGTGATTGTTTAGGGATGGTGATCCCTATTAACTATAAAACATTATCTAAAAGCATCATTTTCAATACTAAGTTATTAATATTAAACATTGATATTGTACAAATTAATTACATAAAATTACTGAAGGATTTTAAATATCTGATTTGAAAGAAAAAGTCGTGTATTCAGAAACTCGGCATTCAAAAAGTTTGTACAATATGAAACGGGGAAGCGGTCGGTCGGGCTGGTGAGATAAAAGTAAGTGGAAATCTGAACATGTGTATCCGCTACAATGGACATCATATTTTATAGAGCATACACGGATCCCTCATCCCATACTTGGCCACTTTTTTGGAGTGTGGGTTCTCGGGCTGGCGGGCTGAAAATTGGGCCTTTGTTGTTCTGTGTCCTACAAATAACACCCATAGTTCTTCGATATACAAATTGGTAGGACTTGCGGGCTGGTTTTCTCAACATTGCAGTCTACTATTCTGTGTCCTCCAATTTGAACTCGGTGTTCCGCGATATACAAATTGAAAAATGGACTCCAGGACTGGCGGGATTTAGAGTGCGGGTTCTTGGGTAAGTCTACTATACAATATGAAACGGGGAAGTGGTCAGTCGAGCTGGTGATATAACAATATGTAGAAATCTCAACATGTATCCGCCAACATCCGAGCCTACAAATTTTCCGATAAACGAGTAATACATACTAAATACGTAATGTTATAAAATATGCATACAAGATTTTATAGAGCATGTACGGATCCCTGATTCCATACTTGGCCATTTTTTTGAAGCACGGGTTCTCTGTCTGGTAGGATAAAAATTTAGCCTCTATTGTTCCGTGTCCTACAAATAGTACCCAGAGTTCCGCCAGATACAAATTGACAGGCGGACTTGCGGTCTGGCTGGATTAACATTGCATTTCTATTGTTCTGTGTTCTCCAAACAACAGTCGGAGTTCCACGATATACAAATTGATAGACAGACTGAAGGACTGGCAGGCTCAAGATTGTGATTGTTTACTAATGGATATCCGGATGAACTATCTAACAGTATCTAAAAACATTATTTTCAAACACTAAATTATTAATATTAAATATTGATATTTGTATGGATGTGACATTCCATACTTGGCCACCTTTTGGATCGTGGGTTCTCGAGCTGGCGGGCTGAAATTTTGGGCCTCTGTTGTTCTGTGTCTTGCAAATAGCACCCAAAGTTCCGCGATATAAAAATTGAGAGGCTGACTTGCAGGCTGGCTAGTTCAACCTTGCACCTCTATTGTTATGTGTCCTCCAAATAGAACTCAGAGTTTCGTGATATACAAATCGACAGACGGACTTCAGGACTGGCGGGCTCAAGAGTGTGATTGTTTAGGGATGGTCATCCTTGTGAACTATCTAATTCTATAATACATAAATAGACTAATATTAAATATTTACAATTGAGAATTTCGATTTCCCAGGAACCATGAATATGAGCATAGAAAGAGATGAATATACCAAAAAGTTGTTCATTGGTGAAGTCATTATTTTCCATTGCTAGATGTCCTTATTTGCAGAGTTTCTTCTTTTATTAGGAATTTTACGTGTCCAAGAAATAAGAAAAAAAATATCAAAATAAAAAAGGAAACATAATAGATTGCGCAAATGAACAGATTAACAATTTTAGATTTAAAGAATACTTGCATAGAAACACTATTTTCAAATACTAAACTATTAGTATTAAATATTGTTATTGTACAATTTAATTACATAAAACTATCAAATGATATTAAATCTCCTATTTTAAAAAAAGTGAATGAAACAAAACAAAGTTTTTTTATATTCTATCACCGCAAGCATAACAACGACCAATTTGAAATATTTCAAATTATTCTAGTAGATTAATTTTACCAAGCTCATTGATAGTACATGGAATTTAATATGTTCACGCAAGTTGATTCTATAATGACGCACTTGATATACAAAGTGACTCTGTTATACAATTCATTACAAATTGACAGGTGGACTGGAGGTGTAGTTGGGTCAAAAATTGCAAATCTATTGTTCTGTGTCCTCCAAACAACACTCAGAGTTCCGCGATATACAAATTAACAGACAAAGCATACAACCAAGAACCAAATAAACTCCAAGCATGTCGCAAGCAAGATCCCACAAGGTTCCATAGACAATCTAATGCACATGCATTCTCAAGTACTTGAGTCCGACGAACATTCATCTGGCTGTTGAAAAAATATTACTCTGAGACATGAGATATTTTCGTTCACTGTCAAAGCTTGATATTTTTTTTGTTTTTCTTCTTTTTTTCTTTTTTTTTCCTTTCCTCAGTCGATATGAAATATTGCATTGTCCTCGTTTAATGTAAATTTGTTGTGTATCCAAAAGTCGCACAACAGGTAGACACTGCTTGTCTTTTTCTATAGGTATGCTTCATATGAAAATTTTGCCAGCTTAGGAAGCACATATTGTAACAGAGGCTGCCTAATTTTACAATGCACGGCTGTGTTGCCCACGGTTTGGATGGTAGCATTGAGACAATGCCCATATATATGTGGACATTTTTCAGCGCACCACAGACAATCAATCGTATCATCACTTATCAAAGCGAAAGCAGAAGCATGAGAGTTGCAAGTGGAATTAGAAGCATGAGAGTTGCATTTCTCACACAAGCTCAAAGGGGGTCGAGTACGCATTCGCTGCAACCAAAACACCTTCAACCTGTAAATGTGAACATAGGAATCAATACATTAAACAATATAATACACAACTACGCCCCCCCCCCCAATAAAAAAATTGAAATAAAATAAAACAAGCCACATAAATTTGGTGAAGGCTATTTGTATAAGAAAACCGAGGATGATTCTGTGGATGTATATGCACAACAGTTGTAGAACTAGCTAGTTTCTTCAGATCCTGTACTATGTTTTCTCATAACTCAGTTACAAATGTTGGGTTGTGCGAAAGATTCTTTCTCTAGCATCCCTTTTCTTTGTTATATTTTTTAAGAGCATAAGTGGAATCTGTCCTTTATGCAATTGTTGTTCCATCGATGAAAACAAATTTGAATATGTATCGAACAGCTGGAGTTGCAAGATGGAAAAGTGCAACATTTGTGTAACTTACCCAAGATACAGGCACATGCAAAAGTAAAGGACAAAACTGGATATGGAAAACGGTATCGTTGCCTTGTCGTTGTCCAACTCTCCATCCTTTATATGGAGAATGTGCTGCGAGCCAAGTTTTATCGCCAATGTGACAGCTGCGCCAATGGTTCCGATTGGGTAAATATCATTGTTCTGTGCAAGCTGGTTGATAGTCACGTCCGGGACGAAACGATAGTCTGAACAAACAACGAGAATTTTTTCCAAAATACTTGTTTCGTTGAGAGAAATAATCTGATCACAATCACCATGGTCATATACTATTTTGGGCAATATATTAAAATTTGTAATGGAGATCCCATTACCGGGCAATATCTTTTCTGCATGTTTCTGGACAAGGTGTGTAGGAATAGTTAGTGTGATTTTCATCATGGCCTCCTTGTCTGTCATGTCAACATGCATAATCGATCTAGTTGTGTTTTCCTTGTCCAAGTAGGTGCTATAGACGACCATTATGTCCTCGATGAACACTTGTCCACTTCGGTGGTTGTTCAAGCCCTCTATGGATAGCACTTTTGGCGTTACAACTCTAGACCTGGGGACTTTTTTTAATCGGTAAACTAAAGTGAATGGTAGTGTGATTTTTTTTTTGTTGTATTCTCTTGCCATTTGCATAAATCTACAAGTAGACGCATAGTCTAGATGAACTATGGAGCCAGATTTTTGCAACCACACCTCTTAGGCTGCAGAACTTGCGCTACGTTCGGTGTCTCGCTTGTACTTGTTGATACTTCTTGCAACCTGCAAACCATGTATTGCAGATGGCATCATCATATTCACCATGCCATAGATGAATAAATAGTTGAGGATATTTGTTTGGTAAACATACTAGGAACAAAATGTATGTATCTTTACCTTTGGCCTTGTCATTATGCCGATGTCTGGGATGACTGACTTCTCATGGCCATATTGCTAGTCCAACTTTTTCTAATGCAAGCATATGTAGATGAACATCAGAAGGACTAAACAAGCATATGCATTGTATACTATCCATAATAGTTCTTAATGTCACATGCAGGGTGGAAGGAGATGGAATATGAAAAAGGGTGTCAAGGAATATATTCAGGAAACATGAGCACCCGAGCATCAAATTGTATGCCTCAGATTTTTTGGCTGGAAAAATGTGTAACAGTAAGCAGGGCACGATGGTGGGGCACAAAGTAAAATCTATATATTGCGGACCCCCGGAAGCCAGGGGAGCAATCCTTAAAATGCTATCCTGACACCCGCAATCGAGAAAGTGGGTAAGTATTGAACAAGGAAAAAGTGTGACCATAAATATGAAACTGTTAGGCCGCCAATAGACACACAAAGGGATTTTCAGAAAGACCACTAAGCAGAGCAATTAGAAAACAAAAGGGATAATAGAAAATGGAAAAAATAGAAATGGGGAGGGAAGAGAAGGCCATTTCTACCAAGTCGTCATTCTGTAGCCTAATATTATATGCCCCCACATGCTTTGCATATTTAATTTATCACCAGAGTTCGTATACCTTTCCAAAGATTGTAGAACAGAACCCTCTGTTGTTTCACAGAACAATTCATATTCATGTCCACCCAAACTGTTTCTTCCAAGGTAGCAACGCCAAATATACAATGGGCATGAAGGAAAGTTACTACAAGCACAACAAATATACAGACAGTAAATGAAATACTGAAAACTGGAACATGAATTAAGACTATAGGTATCCACCTCTGTAACTCCTTGTCTACATTACTGCCAAAGAGTCTGTCGTCCTCTCCAGCCATTCTGTTTGTTTAAATGTAGCAATGGAGGAAAAACACAACGGACATGGAGATTAGTATCTAGGAAGAAATTTAATGAAGATAAGTCACTATTTAGGAAGGCACGCACAAAATAACAATAAAATCATCTACCTTTCTATCTCCTCCACAACTGATGCAGTCAAGACGTCGTCATTTTCTCCAGCTATTCTGTTTTCTTGAATGTGGGAACGCACAAAATACAATGAACATCAATGGAATCTGATATGCACAGCAGGAAAAGTAATATTGACATACAGTAAATGATACTAAACCAATAGAATAAAATATAGGCAGAAACATGAACCTTTGCACCTCTCCATCCATAGATGAAAATATGTATTTTTTTCCCCTGGACAAAATATATTACAAGCCACAAAATATTACGAAATTGCATGGCCGTAGCTAAATGATTTTGGGTTTTCCGTGGAAAATTATCCATATGTGCCTCCACCCATGGGAAAACATGTTCTTTATCCTCTACATAGACTACTGAGCTCACGATACAAGATTTTGGTTCTTCGTGGAAAACTACCCAGATATGCTTCCAGACATGGAAACATAGTTTTGCAGTATCTTTAGTGTACATATCATATCTCAAGCACAAGAAAAATTGTATTGTGGGCACACCAGTCTATGTAGAGGATAAAGAACATGCATTGTCATAATGGGCACATTTCACCATATATGGTTTACAAGTGCAGCTTGCATATGTTTTTATTTTAACAAAAAAACAACGGATATTGCAATTTCACATGTACTTATCGAACTATTTTCCATGCAATGATTTTCTATCATGTCAACACAGAGCAAAATCTAACAACATAACAGATATCGACCTCACCATATAGACCAAATAACACAATTGCATGTCCACTCGTGGGTCCAAGGGCTGGACACTGTAAAGCGCCAAAAAAATAGTAATAATTAAAAAAAAAAAAAAATGTAGAACCGGCTGCGGACACAGAACCCCAATCCCGCAAAGCCGAAGCAAACAAAAGAAAATAGCAAGGACCAAACCAGCAAAAAAGTACGAATACGCCCAACTGGAGACCCAGGGCACCAAATCGTAGACCCGAGGCAAAAAAATAGAACCAGGAACCGACGAACCAACGAACAAGCACCGAACAAGTAAACAACATATGTATCTCTAATGATTACGAAACTGCAGTCGAAGCACAGAAAGAATTGGAAACATACGACAAGCATGCCACCATAAAAAAAGAAAACATTCTTACTCTGCAAATTGCAAACACTGAGCAACGAAGAAGGAATAGGAAAATGAAACTATGGCATGGAAACTTACTCTAAAACGATAAAAGGCAGAAGCGCGGGTTGAATTGTGAACCAAACAAAAACAACAAGCAACAACCGACAGACTAGCGAACAAGAAGCACTCACCAAACTAGTAAACAATGTATGTAGCCTCAATGATGATGAAGTTGCATTGCAAGGCTAGAAGAAGGATGAAACATATGGCGGTGGACAAGAACATTGTCCAAAATTACTGCAACATTGTATGGAGAATTTCGAGGAAAAATGTACTACGAGAAGGGTATTTAGATAAACATTTAAGGCTGGTAGGCTGTGCAAGGGCCTCACGGTATGCACACATTTAAGTTGTCAGGCATGTTGGAGGACCTCGTGCAATGTAAACATTTAAGTTTTCAGGCATTTTCAATCACCTCAAAAAAAGCGTCAATACAAATACATTCGACATGGACTAATAATAAATCACAATACTTTGGAGTTATTGATCACTAAAAAGCTTGGATATACAAATAATAAAAAAAACACCGTATATGATCTAAGATAATGCCACCAGAAAATGATAAGACAAACATTCAAACTAATGCTAGCATTAATCCACCTTCGAGCAATGCATAAGAAAATATATGATCCAAAAAGACCATATACGATCAAATACTTTGGATATGCCAACATATATAACATTGGGAATATCGAAGCCCGCAACAAGACATCCAATCCATTGTCCAATCATGATCTCATGACAAATATGGTATATTTTATTATTAAAAATTCGATGTTTTTGGTTCCCTAGTTCCAACAATAGATAATATGGAAATATTTATGGTCAAAGGACAAAGTAATAGGAGGTCAACGAATTATCGATCGCTATAGTCCCTCTATGCCTACGGTAGGGACTAATAACACTTGACCATTGTGGAGTTTAATAGAAGTGTTGGTTGGTTTTTCCATACATTGGTGCAAATAGTTTTTGTCTAAATCAAATGGCATCTTGGCAATTTTCTTTAGCCTTTTTTTATAAATGTGCACACGTTGTGCATGCACACACACACATATTAATTTATTTATTATTTTGTCTTGTAGTCAAAAAATGGATGGATGAAAGTGATTGTGTTTTATGAGAGTGCTTCCATAAGATTGTTTGTAATTAATTTGTATGACAATAGAAGTGCTTGGTTGAACCATGTAAACAATTGTTGTTCATTCATCTATAGTAATGACAATTGGAGTTTTGGGTAAACAACAAACACAATATTATGAAATAGGTTGGATCTATATGCATGGTAGTATTGTTGTGCTTGTTGTGAATTTGTTCAAAGTTTGTGCAACTATTGAACTCAACAACAAGGCATAAAAATTGAACATATAAATGAAACCGTATCAAATAATTACACTTGAAAAAAACTAATCTCCATCATGGATAAACAAAAAATTACAAATGACTCAATTAAATGTCAATTACAAAGAGGATCCATATTGGTGAAATATATATGCCATAAGCTGACTGTACGGATCAATAATGCACTAGGACAAGGAATTGGAGCTATATTAATGTAAGAAGGGAGACCATTAACTTTTGAAGTAAGCAAATTAGACCATTATCTTTTAAAAATAAACAAGTCAAAGGAAACGAATTTGGTAAAATCTACTTATGAAAGTAAACAAGTTAAGGAAAAGGATTTGGTAAAATCTAATTATGAAAGTAAACAAGTCAAGAAAGGATTCAGTGATTTTGTTTTTTAAACTTAAAATTTGAACTTTATAACATTTTCAAAAATGTTATATGTGATTTTCTTTCAAAGTTTTGATTTTTATTTAATTATTTGTTTTTTATTATTTTAAGATGACATACATTTTAAATTACAATTTAAAATATTGATTTTTAACATTTTTTTTACTTTAACAACTGTATAGTGAAATAACACTATTTTTAAACAATTAGTAAAATAATATGTATTTAAAATCCAGTTATGATTAAAAAGTGTATTTATGATGAAAAATTATATATTTTGGAAGTTTCATGTTAAAATGTTATGTGAAATAAAGAATTCTTTATGGTCAAAATTTGAAAAAAAAAGGAGAAAAATAATGACCTTTTAAACTTTTCTTACATATTTTTATAGATTTATTGTATAAAAATAACAATATTCAATATTGTTTTCCTATAATGATTTACACAAAAATGAAAGAAAACAAATAAATTAGATAAGGACATAGTGAAATAAAAATATATAGATATTTATTATTATTGTAAAATCTCAAAGTCCAAACTATGATAAATATAACTCATCATTAATATGTCAAATTGAACATTTTCTTTAAGGACATCTTAAAAGTAATTAATAATTTCAATTCGTCATTTTTATTCATTTTAGGGATTTGAATTTCTTTTTGGACATGATTCTCTTTTATTGGGTCTTCTTTGTCTCCAAGTTGTCGAAAATGATCATTTTCAAACAACTCTTTCAGTGGTGGTTAAGACTTCTTTCACACACACAGAGAGATAAAATTAATTAATTTTTTATATAATTTATTTTAAAAGTAGAAACTTCATATAAAAAAAGAGAGATTTTATATGACCACATAGGGGGAGCCATAGGGGGTTTAGGGTTTTCATAGATCTTCTTGTAATGGTGGCCACTGGTTGGTGATCAAGTCAGATCCAAGCACGAGGGCTTCACCTTGTTGACAATTATCTTATCACATTCATTTGTAAAGGGGTTTTTTAAATTATGAAAAATAAGGTCAATATATTGTAGGTATTGGGGGGGGATTATGTTGGGTACGAGGGCGTTATAAGTATTAGGGGGTATAAAAAGGGGAATCTGGTAAAAATATGAGATATCTAGTAAAAATAAGGGTTTTTTAATTGCCAAGATGTATGGGAGGGGGGTTCGACACAATTATATGGGGGGGTATTTTTTAATATATAGTGAAATTAGGGGTATTCTTTAATGTCCCATGAACACAAGTTCTATTTCACAGATTCACTAAGTGGATACCTCATGGATCCAAGGGACTGCCCCACTAGGGGTTTATGTAAACTCTTGGTGCTATCTAGGCCACATTTATGTGGTCGATGGAGGATGTTATCCAGTTGGTGAATTACTCCAAGGACACCCTCTTAGAAGACACGATATTCACATCACCTCATGTGAGCTTTGGCTCAAATCTTGAAGTGTACCAAAAGGATATGGAATCGAGTATGCCATCTAGTCCTTTGAATTTATCTCTAGGGAGGATTAGTAAACACCATGTTAGACTCTACAATTCAGTAGGGTATTTGGAGGATTGTTGTCATAAAGTTTCTCAAAAGGTAGTGATTGTGCATTGTGTGAATTTCTAGCCTTTGGTGCGAATCCGACGTGTCCTTCTCTCCCTTGCAATTAAGGAAACTCCCCTGAAGATAAATTCAACAAACGGCCATGCACATTAGGGTTTAATGGGAATCGTTTAGAGATGGAAGAGCTTCAAGGGAGCAAGATAAAACAATATAGGGACAATCTTGCTCATAAGAAATGAAGGGTTGTGAAGCCTAAGTGGGGCAGAGTTTCACTAGTGCTCAGGGAGGATATAAAATTCAGTCAAATCACCGAGCCTCGGGGAAAATCTCTCATCGGGGGATTCAAAGGAAGGAGAGTTTATATGGAAAATACGAATTTATGGATGCAATATGAGTGGGTGCTAGTTTTGGATTACATAATGACTATCCATTTTCTAGCTAGAGGATGGATAGGTTTCATATTTCAAACCCAAGATGATGCTTAATGTATTTTGGAAAATAATTGTTATTGGGAATGAAGTTTATTATGTGTTAAACCCTGGAATCTGCTTTTTGACACCAGGATCCTAGATAGTGACTAGTTTTCCTACTTGGATAAAACTGTTAAACCTCCCTCTATAATTCTAGCCAGACTTGGGTATGCATGTTATTGGTGAAGCATTGGGGAAGTTTATAGCTTCTGAAAACATATATGAAAATTGTATCTTTTTATATGTGGCTCAAATCTTGGTGGAACTTGACCCTCAACAAGGTATGTTTGAGACAACCTCACCGGAGATGGGGGATAGTTCCTATACCCAGGTGTTGGATTATGTTAATATGCCTTTAATGTGTGCTTGATGCCATAAGGTAGTTTAGATCCTATCTGATTGTGAGATAAAATTATAGAAAAAAAATCCAAGGAAACTGTTAGAGTTTTTGGATGAAAATACTATAAACTCTAATCATTCTTGCAAGGTGAGAAAATTTCAAGATGGGCCTCATAGTTTTAAGGAATAAATGGGTGAGGTTAATTGGTTATCTCAGTTGATTGATCCAATAATCGAAGGTAATGATATATTGTTCATCGACATCTCCATTCCTCTTATTGAAGGGGAGAAAATTAGGGAGAAATATTAGATCCAACTGGAGTTGTTTGGGGACGATTTGGACCTGTCTCCATCACAATGGTGCAAGATATGTTTCTACTAGGTGACATCTGCCTTGGCCACACAAACCCATTCATCAATGTCGGTGATCTATGGGGGATTTTGAAGGTGATTCCAAAGCGTGAAGTTGTACTCCACCAACCCCAAAAAATATTTGAGTTGTGCCTGGCCTTTTTGAAGTGCTTCCTCGACCACTACAATCTTATGTTGTAATTCAATATATGTTGGTGTTGACTATTGGAGACGTGTATGAAGCACGAGGTTCTATGACTCCTAGTCCTGAAGACACTCGATGAATGCTTGAATCTTGTGAGGTGCATGTACATCTAGTTGTGTTGACCCTGACAGACATACCCAAGAGTATTCTTTCAACGACATCCAGGAGTTCGGTGCGACTGGCTAGGGAATCCTTGTCCTGCACTTTGGTGTCCACATGCACAGTGACTTTGGCATGATGAACTGTTTGAAGGTCTTACCAATGGGTTCACCCGCAACACTCTTTTCTAGCTCATTCTTGTATCTTCCTCGTATTGTGGTTCATGAGGAGGAGAAACATCAGGTGAGGGTAGGGAAAACTACTAACATAGGGAGTCAAAATTCCCCATGACGTCCTTTCGGAAAACTTGTTTCCTTGTCAGCTATGTTCGAAGCTCCTTGACCAACATGGAAAGTGATCCAAAAATCCTTAGATACCAATTTTAATCTTTAAAAACCCATATTAGCATCTAACTTGATTCAAAATAATTCTTGATCGTATGGAGGTGATTTGTAGAACAAATGATGATGTGCTTATTATAAAAAATCTCATAAAATGATGATTAAATTGAAGATTAATTAGATAACACAAAAAAAATAAAAGAACTCAAATATACAATATTGATGACAAACTTTACTACATCTTTGAGTTCCCTTTAAATAGTGATATTGCTTCTCATAAATTCAAATGTCAAATTACAATAAAAAATGGGCTTACAAAGCCAAATTTGAAGTCTCTCTTAAATTCTGCGACTCAAAAATCAGATAAAGAGTTCACCATTGAATTCCTTGCAAAATTATTAGAAAAATGAGTATAAATTCGACCATATTATGAACTAGCTCAATTTCACCCTCTTTACATGCCAAATGATGCACTGTGACACTCATTAATGGAAATCTAGACTAATACTTTGAAAGACAACATATTAGCAAAAAAATAACATCACCATCATGCTCCTCTCGAGAAAATGAGAAGAATGAGTATAAGCATGCCTATGTTTGGACATGGTACTGCATGGCACGCAAATCTATGCAACACCAAATCTAAGTTTCTCTTGGCATGCACTTCGGGACATCTATATTGTACCTTATATTGGGATCCATGCACACCTCGAGATATGTGCCAACCTCGGGATGTGTTCCCATTAAATAGCGCACATGGCCCCAACCGTAGCCCGTACCTTACGTTGACATAAGTGTTGGGTTAACTGTCTTATTTCCTTTCTAAGTTTATTGACCCAGGGTTCATGTCTCTTCGAGTTTCCAACAAAGCCTCTAAAACTATCGACCCTCCTGGTAAACCAGAAGGCAATGCAACGCATAGGGTGCCCCACTTCGTCTCACCCGAGATAGTCTTCATGGGTGGCTGCAATACTCAGGTGTTTACAACCTGGGATTGAGTGGGAGATCTAATAACTGTGTACATAGAGTGCTACTGTAGCTTATTAACGTAGTATACCACTATTCTCGATTAATGCAAGAAATATAATGACTCATTCATTTAATCCATCTATATCTACTGAGATGATAAAGAAATACATGCATTCAATCACATAACACAGATATTACCGTGGTTCACCCCCTCCTGGGCTACGTCCACAAAGATTTGGCTCTCGGCTCTTTTATTATCGTCGTTTTGTCATTACATCGCCACGCACTTTACAATTCCCTTAAGCTGGGCCGAGATCTATTATGAGGCAGACTAGATCACACAAGTCTCCTTATCTTGCGATCTAACCCTCAAGATCTACCCTCCCTTGGCCTCTCTATCTCAACAGCTTACAAAAATAGGTCATACAACAAAATATTACATATCGACTCGTTACAAATAACGTCTAGTCTTTTTAATAACTCGCTCATTACAACAACTGTGTCCCTCTCCTTGATACCTAGATACTATATTTATACATTTCTGGCTCTTCAACCATTAAAATACATTACAAAAACCCTAACCCTACCATCGTTAGGTCTTACATGCATGCACGCGTGCTGATCTTCCCTCCAGCTGTCGCTTTCCTCCTGCATGTCTTCTTTCCCAAAATCTCCTTGTTTTCTGCTTTGGTCTGCTTCCAACAAGCCCCCTATCAATGTTTCATGGAAACCTTCATAGGAGATCTAGCTAAAGCAAGTACAAACAAACATTATCAAGAAAGGAAGAGAGATTCAATATGGAAGAATGAGAAAATATATTCACACTACTCCAATGAGATGATGATTGATACAAAGATCATGATCAATATGATACAATGAATGAGTGGAATACACTCATATATAGGGAAACAAATTCCATAATTAAGAAAAGCAATCAAGCAGTTAGCTTTCCTTAGGAATGCATGCATGCATAATAGTGATGGTAAAAATAGAAAGTCTAACATAGAACTAGTCAGTTAATTCCCATTGAACTAGTGTGTCCAAAATATAAATTTCTCCAACACCCCCCCTGAACATCACTATGGAGTAAAAAATGAGTCTCGGCTACTAGGACATTTTAGGTACTCATGTACAATGCAACTAATGGACACTGGAAAAAAATGAGGAAAGAGGGAAAACCATGTGGGAACAAAACCCCCCCTCAAAAGAAGAAAATGGCATTTGCTAGGAAACTGTGTTCTTCACTGCAAGACGATCCCGTAAAGTCTGAAACTTATGCTCACTGAAAGTATTCATGAAGATGTATAAATATTTATGGATCTGATGAAGTCCTTTGGCAACCTGTCTAGCCTTGTACCTCTTGATCCTGTGGACCCATCTGCACCTGAAAATATTCCTTTCTGGTGGAAGTGGAACCAGATGCCAAGTCTGGTTCTATAGGAGTGAGTCATACTCCTTCTGCATGGCTGCTTGCCATAATGGATTTCCCACAACCCTATTGTAGTTCTGTGGATCAGTATATTGAACCATATAGCAATGCATGGGAATCACAGGTTTTGAATTTGAAAGTACATGAGAAGTCTTCTCATGCTGAGATCGATTCATCCTTGAATCCAATGGATTCTCTGCACGGTTTCCTACTACATGAAGTGTGTCATATGCCTTATTGGGCATCTGTTGAAGCTTCGGCACTGGCTTCTTATCTGAATTTACTACCTGCTTATTTCCATGTACAAAATCTAAGTGTATGGAATCATCTATGATGTCTGAAACTGATGGAAGAACAAGAGTATATGCATGTTTCACTGGAGATGAATGCAAAGTACTCTCCTTATGTGTAAGTAGAATAGAGGAGTCATCGTCAGAAAACTTAGTGAATTTATACAAACTTGACTTGTGTTCCACCTCATCAATTCCAATGATGGAATTGTCATGCATGTCAATTAATGAAACTGAATTTGATGTAAATTCAACCTTTTTACCTTTTTGAGTGATCTGATAAACTGAGAGAAGATTCATAGAAAGCTTTGGAACATGTAGAACATTCTCAAAATTGCCATTGTGGAGTTCCACTCTCCCTTCTCCTGCTACTGCTACTGGAGTATCATACCCCATGAGAATAGGGGGTCTTGAGCATGGAATCAATGAAGAGAAAGGTTCCTCTTTCGCTGCCATATGATGGGATGCACCATAATCTATAATCCATGAATTAGATGAGGAATTAATTGCAACCGGAGCATGATGATTACCTTTCTTAGGAGCAGGATCTTCTTCCTTCTTCTTCTTCACTCCCTCTGGAATGAAGTTTCCAAGGTTGTTCTACTGAAGTGCTTGTGCCATAAGATCGATCTGTTTCTTCATGCATGCAGATTCTTCATGATTCGGTTTATTGCAGTAAGTGCATTTTTTTCCCTTCTTCTTCTTCTTGGAATCTGAAGAGTCTTTGGAACCTGAAGAATCATTAAAGGGTTTGGAATATCCCTCCTTCTCATTTTGTTTGGATGGCCCTTTTCCATCATGCATGGTGAGTGCATGTGCTTTGGGATCTTTCATGAGGCCCATCTGCATGATTTTTTTCTTCTCTTGTGTAAGAGACTCAATGAACTGAGCCAAAGTATGCATTTTCCAATTTGTTCCAAAAAGACATCTGCCAGAATGGAAATTGGAGACATATACAACGTATTCTGGTCCTAGCTTGGCCAAGATTGTTAGAATAAGTTGTTTCTCTTGTGTAGAATTATCAATACCACATTCACCCAAGCTCAATAGCAAAGATTTAAATTTAGTAAAGAAATCCTGTATATTATCAAAACTTCTAGGGTCTAAGGTATTCAACTCTACCTCAAGCATATGACCTCACATCTCATCCTGCTTTCCAAAGAGTCCTTTCAAGGTGGTCCAGATCTTGTTTGGACTCTTGCATGTAACAACGTGAAACCATAAATAAGTGGAGATTAACTCAAGAATTAGTCCTATGGTCTCATCCTTACGATTCACCCATCTCATCTTCTCAATCGTTGATGTAGGTTCTGTTTTTGTCGCCATCGTCAAATTATATAGTCCTTTTGTTTTGAGTTGGAATGTCGCCTTAGGCTTCCGATCAAAATAATTGTATGGTGTGAAGATTACCACCAATTTTCACTGTATAATAGTTGTCATATCCATCTCTCCCACTATTTCTAATAACCCCTAAAAATTTATTCTCAATTTGCAAATGAAAAATTAAGAAATCGCGACAGAAAGGGCACTTTAAGTCAAAATACGTATCAGTTTCAAGAGATGATCTTACGGCTTACTTTCTGAGAAAATGGTGAGGAATCTCGCGAAACGGTTGAAAAAACACTTCCAAAATGGGTCTATTTACTTTCCACGCGATCCGTTTCCTCCAAAACATAATAGTTTGGGAGCAATCACTGTAGAAAGGTTCGACCATGGATTCTTATCAGTTTCAGGAGGCTATATTGCAACTTACTTTTTGAGCAAACGGTGAGGAATCTCACCAAACGGTTGAAAACCCACTTTGAAAATGGGCCGATTTACTTGCCCGAAGGACAGTTTCCTCAAAAATGTAATATTTTGGGAGGAATAACTGTTGAAATGTGCGACCACGAATTTAACTCGCTGAAACTCTGATTTTCCTTATTCTTTGGCTTGTCTGGCTTGCTCCAAGTAACATAGCTCTGATACCATGTCAGTGTTTCATGGAAACCTGCATAGGAGATCTAGCTAAAGCAGGTACAAACAAATCTTATCAATAAAGGAAGAGAGA
This sequence comes from Picea mariana, assembly GCA_032191745.1. Taxonomy (NCBI): domain Eukaryota; kingdom Viridiplantae; phylum Streptophyta; class Pinopsida; order Pinales; family Pinaceae; genus Picea; species Picea mariana. The sequence continues at coordinate 51,487 of JASDQU010372963.1, forward strand.
TTCAATATGGAAGAATGAGAAAATATATTCACACTACTCTAATGAGCTAATGATTGATACATATATCATGATCAATATGATACAATGAATGAGTGGAATACACTCATATATAGGGAAAAAAATTCCATAATTAAGAAAAGCAATCAAGCAGTTAGCTTTCCTTAGGAATGCATGCATGCATAATAGTGATGGTAAAAATAGAAAGTCTAAAATAGAACTAGCCAGTTAACTCCCATTGAACTTGTGTGTCGAAAGTAGAAATTTCTCCAACACCCCCAACATTGACATGTGACTCGTCCCGAGTCACCTAACCTTCGTGCGCTTCATCGATCTCCTTGGTGATCGCCTGAAACTTTTCCTTGAGCTCTGTTTCTTGTGTCTGCACCTGCATGGTCTTGTCCTGGAGTGTGTCTACTATCTGTGTTGCAATTTCATCCCTGATTAGTCCTGCGCATCAAGCATTAAAGGAAGTAGAAACTCTAAAGGAATTGTGTCTTTGTATTAGAGAGCCCAAATCTCATGATCCTAAAAACGTGGTTTATGAACACATGAAGGTTGTTGTATTAACACCGTAGATCATGCATGAATCTAGGTTCACTGAAGATGTATTTCGGGGATCTTTAAGTTTTGAAGAAGTAGTAGAAAGGCTCACCACTAAAGCATCCCGAGAGAAACTGAGGAAAGAGGAAGACCAAGATAGAGCCTTGAGGCTATAACAATTCAAATCCCTACTCCTTAAAGATAAACAAAGACTAAAGTCATAGGAACATAAAAAAGAGGGAAAAGGAAGTAGAACGACGAAGGAAATATGAAGAGGCTGAAGAGAGATATCAGTAGAGGAAGAAAAAGGAAGCCAAGGAGAAATAGGATGAACTTGAAAAGATGCGAACTGCAAAACTTCCCCCAGGAAAAAGTGATACGGGAAAAGGAGAAACAACGAACACAAAAGAAATGACATTGGCTTCACAGGGAAGAGTGAGGAAGAAGGAAGAGGAAGAAAAAATTAATGTTGCCAAAGCCAAAGAATATAGAACCACATCCAGTACCACTGTTGTGACATCAGGTCTCAACATTGATCTGATTATCACCCCAATAGAGGAATGCACCCCATTGGCCACCATCTTAGGGAGATTTTCACTCACTTATGAAGGACTTGGTTTTGAAGGTGCATTATTCGTTGTGGGCGATTACTACTACAACCATAAGACAAGAGAAATCGAGAAAACAACACTAAAGAGAAAAAGAGGAAAATTTGATGTAATCCAGGAAGCTCTTGAAAGGATCATCAAATGGAAATCTGGACCATATCTGAAGGATAATGCAATACAAGCATCCTCAACACTTAGTGTGTTTTCTAGTGTGAACATCGTGTCGGTCCATGAAGTCATAGGGGCACTAGATGCTACAAAATCCAAAATCATTGAGTTAGAGACAACCCTAGAAACCATCAAAGAAGCCATGGCTAGTGAATACAGAAAATAATCCCAACAAATAGAGAAAATCCACAAAGAGGAGATGGAAAGACAACTCCAAATACAATAAAAGGAACTAAAGGTGAAATTCAATGAAATAACCTTCCTCAACCAAAAACATCATCTGAATGAGGTGGAAAAACTTAAAGCTGTACATGACCAAGAAGCTATGCAACTTAAAGGAGAACTGTTTGAAATGAGAAATTTCAATGAAAAAAGTGAAAGGAAAGTTAGGAGGCTACAACAATATAATGATATCCTAAAGAAAGTAGTAGAAGAAATACAAAACCAGATAGATTCTCTAGAAGCTATAAAAGTAGATGCCACTGAGAAAAATGAATAACTTTGGAGCTCATAGAAGAGATTATTCTACACTCTCAAAAAAATACTGAAGGCTAGATCCAATCAGGAAAAATTGAGCATACAGGTGAAATAAATGCATGAAAAATATAAAAAATCCCTAGAAGCCTACAGGCGGGTAACATAATGGCAAGATGTCAAATAAAATTTCCCTAAAACCCATGAAACTAAGATTCATCTTGCTTCTCTTAGATTGGAAAGTGCAACACTCATTTGGTGGGAAGCCAAAACTCAAGAGGACATGAAGAAACATGGTAAAGTTTTATCCTCTTGGAATGATTTTATTGTTGCAATTAAAAGGCAATTTTATCCATTAGCATACATGCAGAAAGATATTATGGATTGAAAAAACTTTAGACAAGCTAAAGGGAAAAATATGCAAAGTTACACTCAAAAATTTAGAAGAAGAGATTTGATTTTGGGTATAGATTTATCTTCTCAAGAAAATTTACTCAAATACATTGGAGGATTACATAGTTAATTGAGACACACAATACTTATGTTTAACCCTACAAATATAGATGATGTTTGTGTACAGGAAACTCATTTGGAAGCAAGAGGGAAGCAAGAAGCCATTTTATAATGGAGACAAAGGAAAGAAGAAATTAAAAAGAAATGGAAAGAAGAATGATTTAGTCGGGAAAGAGGGAGAAAAACTCACATGTAAACACTATTAAAAATATGGCCATGATGAAGACCATTGTTGGAAACTTCATCCTAAAAAGATACCCAAAATTTTAAACAACAAAACTAAACCAAAGTCTGTTGCAGCTACACAACATGATTTAGGTTCTGATTCGGGAGATGAAACAAAAATTATAGCCATGGGTTTTCAAGGTAAGGATTCTTTTGCAAGTACTAGTTCTTCAAGTAGTAGCCTCAATGAAACTCAAAATGAAAAAGAAAGAATAAAACTTTTCCACATAAGGGTTATCTCAAAGCATACCAAGATGTATACTCTTTTTTATACTGGATCTCAAGAAAACCTCATATCTGAAGACACTATTAAGAAATTGCATTTGGAAACTACTCCTAATCCTAAACCATATCCTCTAGGATGGATATGTGACAATGCCAAATTGCATGTGACAAGAATATGTAAACTTATATTTTCCATCACTACAAACTTTATATATGAGGTAGAGATTGATGTTATTCCATTGCATATTTGTGGTATTGTGTTGGGAAGCCCATATTTATATGATAGGCGAGCCATCTTCCATCGTCATGAGAACACGTATCATTTGTTTAAAAATGGAGTTGAGTACATCGTTAGAGCACATACAAAGAAGTTGAATTTGTCACTTGTAAATGTTGGACAAATGCTAGTAAGAACTTTGTACTCTTGATGATTAAACCTAAAGACAATGTTGAAAAAGAATCTTTCTAAGGTTGTGATGCAAAGTTAAAATCTAATTTATATGAGTTTTTTAACCAATATGATGAGATGTTTCATGAACCAAAAGGATTGCCTCCTAAAAGGGGTATCCAACATGATATTCAATTGCAACAATATTTTCCTCTTCCAAACATTGGTATGTACAAGATGTCAGTAATGGAGAATGTTGAAATTAAAAAAAAAATCCAAGAGTTGCTTGACAAAGGGGTTATCATGCCAAGCACATCTCCATGTGGGTCACAAATTGTTTTAGTACCAAAGAAAGATGGTACATGGGGCATGTGTGTAGATTTCAGAGCCTTGAAAAAGATTACGATAAATAATCATTATCCTCTTCCTAGAATTGATGATTTGCTTGATCAATTGAAATGTGATAAGTATTTTACTAAGTTGGATTTGAGAAGTGGATATCATCATATTAGGATTGTTGAAGGAGACACATGGAAGAAAACTTTCAAAACAAAGCAAGGTTTGTTTGAATGGATGGTTATGCCATTTAGGCTTTGTAATTCCCCTGCTACATTCATGAGAGCTATGAATGATGTTTTAAGGCCTTTTCTTGATGATTGTGTGATTGTCTACTTGGATGACATTTTGATATTTAGCAAATCTCATGAAGAGCATGTTATGCATGTAAAGCAAGTTTTAGATGTCTTGAAGAAATAAATTTTGTTTTTGAAGATGTCTAAATGTGAGTTTGGAAATACCTCACTTATTTACTTGGGGCATATTGTTGGAGGAGGAGAACTGAAAATAGATCCTTCCAAGGTCAAACTCATTTTGGATTGGCCCAAGCCCAATAATGCAACAGAGGTAAGAAGATTTTTGGGAGCAGCCCAATATTGGAGAAAGTTTATTGCTAACTTCTCTTCAACTGCAACTCCAATACATGTAGTGACAAGCATCAAGCAAGTTTTCCAATGGGGAGGAAAGCAACAAAAATCTTTTGATGCATTGAAGGAGAAGATTAGTTCAGCTCCAGTTCTTGCACTTCCTAATTTGAGACATCCATTTTAGATACAAACAGATGCAAGTAACTATGCAATGGGAGCAGTCTTGTTGCAACATGGCAAGCCCATTTGTTTTCATTCTAAAACTTTTAATGGTGTTGTGATTAATTATCCTACATATGATAAGGAGTTGTATGCATTGGTGCAAAGTGTGAAAAAATGGAAACATTATTTGTTGGGAAAATAAATTATCATTCACACATATCATCAACCATTGCAATAATTAAAATCACAAACAAAGCTACAACAAGCAAGACACTTTAGATGGATGGGTTTTCTACAAAAACTCCACTTGGTTATCAGGTATAAGAAAGGAATTTATAACAAAGTTGTTGATATGCTTTCTGGGCCTACTGTTAGTGCTTCATTTATTATTAATCATAATTCTACCATGCATGAGAGCTATGTTGAACAATATTCTTTATATGTTGATATTAAAGAGGTTTATGCAACAAACATAGGTGCATACTCAAAGTCCTAGGTTCCTCCTTTTCTACTTACTTATGAAATATTTAATATCAATTTGCATAATTGTTTAGCAGATCTTGGTGCTTCTTTGAATATCATGCCATATTAAGTATGCCAAAGAATAAATGTTGTTCCATAGATAACCACCACAAGAATCATATAGTTAGTGTTGTTTTTTGTAGCATCGGACATGTACTTCCATAGAGGCTTGGTGTCTAGCCTGTGGAATTCATCCTTGTAACCTCTCAGTATACTTTAGGGAGTTCACTTTATGAGCTAAATAATTAAAGTGAATGTTCTTTTGTTAATTAAGTGAAATTCCTAAGTTAATGGAATTAGTGTCTTAAGTGAGTGTTTTATTAAGTCATGATTGTTAGATCTAAAGAGAAGGTGAGATTAGATCTCATCCTTTGATTAGTTTAGAGATTTAGGGTTTGATTGATTTGGTCTAATCTCAATGTAATAAAAGGCATCCTAGGTGAGAGGATGAGACACACTGAGAGTACATTGGAGAAAATATGGCTTCTTTTCTCATGTACTTGTGTCACAATGATGGTACACAAAGAGTGAGTGAGCACTCAGGTTTGCTGGGGTAGGGGCCAAGGAAAGGGTGCAAAGGGATAACTAGGAAGATAGAAGCCAATAAGATCGAAGGACAGATCTTGGGATAGGATATTGGCAAATTTCTATTTCCTCAGAAGGGACATTATCCTAGGACGAGAGCCCTGATTTTATAGCAATAAACTCATCACATAACTGGTTTTCTTGTGAGGGTTTTCCAAGGGTTTTACCCAAAGCTCGTGTGCAAATGTTTTATGGTTTTTGTTGATTTTAGCTTCCGCTAATTACTTTGTTGAGTAACCTAGCTATGCTTTAATTCAATAAATTTGTTTTTCTCAGAATTGGTTGTCATGTGCTAGGTTATCATAAAATTAACATGGTATTGGAGACAAGACTTTGAAGGCAAAGCCAAATTGCATGAAATCAATATTATAGCAGCAAAATTTCAGATATGTGGTTCTAGGTTTGTAGTCTAGGGAATTTTTGTTGTGGGGTAAATTGAGATTTAAAAAAAAAATGAGAGAAATTATACAACCGTACGGGTCATACATACAAAATCCATACCATATACGACCACACGAGTTGCAGTGATCCAGGGGATCAAAATATACTCAAAAATCAAAGTGCTCGAAATTTCTCAATAATGGATTCAATTTATATATCTCGTGCTCACTATCCCAACACAACTTTAATGGGCTCAAATGGAGTTCGTATGAGAGAGATATCGAGTTCTGTCCACTTTTCCTAACAGGCAAAATGTTGACTGTACACAGTCCGTACAAGCTCACTGTGTAGACCGTACTGTTGATGTGGCAAGGGGACTGTACTTCTGACATGGTAGGTGTTGACATGGAAAGCTGAGTTGGCAAGTAGTTTCAGGGACCAATCTGGTGTTGACACGTGGTATGTTCATGGTGAATGGAAAGGTGCCACGTGGCCCATCTAGGGGCCTCCATGTGGCACCCCCTTTTTATGTGTTAAAATTTGTTGGAGTCCGTGGGGGTCGAACCTAGGACCTCCAACAATAGCAGAGTTCTCGTGTAGGTCAGGCTACCAGCCCGCCTACAAGGTGTGTCTTAACCATATACGACAAATTTTATATTTGAATTTGAACTTTGGTTAATTCAGTGGGGGCTATGGGTTGGGGCTTGGCCCCAACCCTTGGACATGACCCTTACCATATAACCAGCACGCGACGGTTTGATCAACGATCATGTGACGAGTGTAGATTTTATGGTCGACATCCGACCACATGGGGGGGCACACGACCACAACCTCCACCTATTAAGGAGTTAGTTTCTCTAACGGTGCGATAGTTTCACCCTAATTTCATAAATGTGTGTGATGTTAGGTTTAGGAACGGGAAACACACAGAGGCCAAGTTTAGTTTTGATAGAGTGAATTTTGGTGAGCAAGTACAATAAGCTACTGGGGAAAAACTTCTAGGAAGTGTATTCTTCTCATTTTTTGGCCAAACAAGTTGTAGGAAGATCCCAGCTAGGGGTTTTTGGACATTTTGGATCCATTGAAGCCATCTATTTTGTATTCTAAGCATTGTAAAGAACTGATTTTAACACTTCGAGAATTAATGAAAATGATCCATTAGAAGTTGGACTAGGAGATGTAGCCCAAGAGAGGGGAGAACTCCTTTATCATTTTCTTGTGTTATGTGCTTCTTTTATGGTTTTTTATGTCTTTTTATGCTTCTCATGTTAAGTAAAAACCTTATTGATTTCATGTGTTTTGCAACTTGATCCAATTGCCTAAGTCACATAAACAATTCACTTGCAAATTTGTACACACAACCCTTTTTCATTTACAGACTAAGTTGGTATCAGAGAAAAGGTTTTTGAAGGTTTGATTGTTTGCAAGTGTTTGTTTTCTGATGCTGACAAGGTTGAAGCTCACAAGAGGAGAAGGTCAACTTTTAGAGCCAAGTTATCAACTTTCAAGAAGGAGAACTTTACATTCACCTCAAACTTCAAGGAGGAATTCACCAAGTATGGCTCATGAGGAGAGTCATGAAACTCTTACCTCACAAGATGAGACTTTCAGAAAAGATTTTTTTGATATGAGAGAAATGGTGAAAGTTTTATTTGAAGAAAGGAATGCAATGTTGCAAGGTAAGAACTCAAATCCTCCAAGAGGTAATGAAGATAGTGGTGATAGAACACCAAAGGAAATGGAGGGAATGGTGATACTCCACCTCCTTCATCTCCATCTTCCACTTCTTCTACCATTTCAAAACCACCTCCAAATTCTCCAAAAGAACATGGTAAAATTCATCCACAACTCCTTTGCTTAAGCTTGATATTAAGTTTGAATTTCCTATGTATAATGGAGAGGTAAATGCTGAGAAATTGGATAACTAGATTTGTCAGATTGAAGTGTATTGTAGGATACAAAGAATCAAATGATGAAACTAAGATTCATCTTGATTCTCTTAGATTGTAAAGTGCAACACTCATTTGGTGGGAAACTAAAACTCAAGAGGACATGAAGAAACATGGTGAAGTTTTATCCTCTTGGAATGATTTTATTTTTACAATTAAAAGGCAATTTTATCCATTAGCATACATGCAGAAAGCTATTATGGATTGGAAAAACTTTAGACAAGCTAAAGGGAAAAATGTGCAAAGATACACTCAATAATTTAGAAGAAGAGATTTGATTTTGGGTATAGATTTATCTTCTCGAGAAACTTTACTCAAATACATTGGAGGATTGCATAGCTAATTGAGACATGCAATACTTATGTTTAACCCTACAAATATAGATGAAGTTTGTGTACATGCAACTCATTTGGAAGAAAGAGGGAGGAATGAACCTCAAGAGGGAAGTAAGAATCCATTTTATAATGGAGACAAAGGAAAGAAGAAATGGAAAGGAAATGGAAAGAAGAATGCTTCACTCAGGAAAGAGAGAGAAAAACTCACATGTAAACATTGTTAAAAATATTGTCATGATGAAGACCATTGTTGGAAACTTCATTCTGAAAAGATACCCAAATAGTTCAACAACAAAACTAAACCAAAGTCTGATGCAGCTACTGTTATAACCCTAAATTGCACTATCCCTGCTTACCTGGCATCAGGCCAACTCATGCCTCTTCTTAGCCAAAGCCATGCTGAGTAACTCCTCAAAAAACCCTTCAAAACAAGTAACCCGCGCCCTAACTTCTCACTGGGCGCGGGCATCCGCCTGCTGTCTTCTTACTGCACGCGGGTATCCGCGGGCTAGCCTAAAACAGCCCGCGAGTACCTAACAATGCAAAAAATCAGGAAAGTTTCCGCCGAGACTCGGGGCTTTTTGTCAGTTAACTAAAACTCTCCGCCATGCATGGCCGAGAGTTCGACTAAAACCCTAGCTCTTCCTAGCCTATAAAAGGAGGGGTAGGGGTACTAGTCAAAGGAGGAAAAAGATAGCAAAGAAACTCTGCCAAATTGCCAAGCCATTTCTGTCCAAACTTGTCAACTTTGCCT
>JASDQU010372964.1:32840-48792 GCA_032191745.1 Picea mariana
TTTGGTCGGATATTTCAATAATGTAGTTCTCTTATGTTTACTATGGAGTCACCATTTATTGAAACTTTACAAATCTCTTCTTATTTGAGAGAAATGAGACCCTACGAACTAGAAAGTGATTATGTTTGGTTGTTCATGGTAATTTAGCACGCCCCCAAAGCATAATGACATATTTATTCCCTTTATAATCATACACAAACCCCACCCTGCCACCTATCTTCCCTAAGAACAAGCTTCTTAATCCCTATATTATAATTAATTTCTTTTAACCAACTCTTACTATCCCTGAATTTAGCAATTACTTTCTTGTACCACATTTTTAAGATAATGCTCAATCAAAAGAAAACTTTAAATCTTCAAATATCTTCCATAGGTTATTCTATTTCTCAAAATTAATAAACCATAAAGGAAATTAGTTTTTATTATTTCAACATTTTTATGCAATAATCTTCTTGTCCTTTAGTCCTTTTTATCACACTTTCTAACCAAAAACTAATTTTGATTTTAAAAATGATCTCATATAAATTGATTAAAAAATGACAAATCATAATAATAGGTTAAAAAATGACAAATCAAAATAGTATTATAATTTGAGACATCATTTTTGTCACCACTTTTAAAAATAGGAACAATAAATCTTTCAATACAAAATATAGAGAAACCTTAACAAAGCTTTCAATTTTCAACATTTTCCCTTGATAAAAACCCATAATATCATTATATTTTCATCACTTTAATTTCTTAAATCTTTTTATTTGTATTGAATAATATATTTTAAGATATAACAAAATTATACTATCTATTCACCACATACAATACATATGTTTAATTATTTTAATTATTCTTTTTTATATCAAACTCTAATTTATTAAAAAATATCTCATAATAACATTATAATTTCTTTAATCTTTTTATTTGTATTGAATAATATATTTTAAGATATAACAAAATTATACTATCTATTCACCACATAAAATACATATTTTTAATTATTTTAACTATTCTTTTTTATATCAACTCAAATTTATTAAAAAATATCTCATAATAACATTATATTTGAAATAATATATTTTAAAATATAATAAAATTATATTTTCTATTCACCACTTAAAATACATATCTTTAATTATTTTAATTTTTTTTTCTAAACCCAAACTCAAATTCATTAAAAAAATTCCTTAATAATATTATATTTTAAATAATATATTTTAAAATATAACAAAGTTATAATCTATTCACCACATAAAAACTCAAATAATATATTTTAAATAATATAATAAAATTATACTATCTATTCAATACCTTCATGGCAACAACAAAAACGGCATGGAATTAATATCATTTTGTATCTGTCTCGTTGTTCAGCCATATTTTCTCATGGAATATATTTGGCGACGTTTTAGCTGCTGCTGCCGGCATGTTCACAGATCCAATTCCAGTGAAAGAACCATCCAATTCCAGTGAAAGAACCAAGTCCCCCGAGAAAACCAAATTGTGTTGTGCAGAAATAACACATGCCGAAGACGAAAAATCGAACATAATCATCTCAAGGTCCGACTCATAAATTTAAAAAGAACCACCTCAAATCAGATCCGAGGCCATTCATTCTTAGACGGGTTTGCAAATTTAAAATCCAAATTTGAATAGACATGGATTTTTAGCGCCTTTACTCAATTCAAAATTCTAACCAGCATGGTATTGGCGCGTTGCATTGGTCATCACTTCATATCGTATATGGTAAGCGCCGTATACACATGATGGGAATGGGGCATATGCATGTCCATATACATGGTCATCCTTGGCGCCCGTTCTACGGGGAGTGGGCCGTTCTACGAGATGGTATTTTCAAAAACCATAAAATACTGCCTTTAGAAGTATAATGCTATTCATTTAACCTGCTATTCGTTAGAGAGAGAGAGTATTTGGAAATTACAACGGATACTATTCGTTAGTGAGAGCGTATCTAGAACGGGTGTTCTACGGGATGGTATTTTCAAAAACTATAAAATACTGCCTTTAGAATTATAATGCTATTCATTTAACATTCTATTGGTTAGAGAGAGTATTTAGAAATTACAACGGATACTATTCGTTAGAGAGAGCGTATCTAGAACGGATATTATTTGTTAGTATCTGAAAGTTACAACGGATATTATTCATTTAGACTGTTATTCGTTAGAAAGAGAAAATATTTAGAAATTACAACCGATACTATTCATTTAAACTACTATTCGTTAGAGAATATTTAGACTTACAACGGATACTATTCATTTAAACTACTCCCGTATTTAAAAATTACAACGGAAAGAAACATAATAATAATTAAGAAATTACAAGTTCATATCCAACTTTATTATAATATTCCATAAAAGACGTCAGGAAAGAGTGCACAAAATAAAAGTAAACAGAGCAGCAGTGCAGGCTCATCCTCGTGTAGCAAGTGGTTCATCTCTGCATATGGGACAGGAGATTTTACGATCTCTGCATATGGGACAGGAGATTTTACGACTAAACCATTCGAGAAGGCAGTTTGAATGATACAGATGGTTGCATGCTAATTGTTTTGCACTCTCCCCATTTTTAAATTTATCGTAACAAATTATGCACATCACTTCATCACCATTTGCATTGTCCTCCCAGCGAATTATAACGTCCCGCAAACCTTCTGCAGCATTACTATTTCCAACTTCACTCATCGCAAACCCGATTATAATTTCATGTTCGAAATTGAAGTTATATGTATTCTCTCGTAGATGTTGCATGATTTCACGCCAGCTAAATCTGGAATTCCATATAATTTGGGTAGAGTGCTGAATTTGGAGTTCCCAGGGAAAATACATTATGTATCGAATTACAATCATATCTTCAGGCAATGTAAATGTTGTAGGATAGTCTTCACTCACAGTTTCATTACTTCTGGTGCGCTGTACCATCTCCCCTCTCCATCGTTCATCTAATTCACTTATATGAACATTCTCGATAAATTCTCGAATTCCGCCAAATGTTGTTCAACATTACTAACATTCTCTGATAAATTCTCGAATTCCATCGTCGCCAAATCTTCTCCAACATTATTAACATTCTCTGATAAATTCTCGAATTCCATCGTCGCCAAATCTTCTCCAACATTATTAACAATCACGCTCGACACCACATGTTGTCCCACATTTTCATCTTCGATTCGGTTTGTTTGGCTTGTTATGACCTCTGCTGAGTTTTGTAAAGCATCAGAAATAATGACTACGTTTACCTCGTTTACCTGCTGAGTTTTGTAAAGCATCATAAATATTTAGAAGTTCTTCTCTGTCGCGCTCCATGTTAATATGAACTTCTTCTCTGTCGCGCTCCATGTTAATATGTCGAAATGAACGAATTGAAATATTAGTGTAGAATTTCCCGCACCCAAGAATCATATAATGATAGAATTCAGTCAGAAACCGGCAAAACCACCCAATATTACTGTAGAATTTTCAGCACCCAAGATTTGAATCTGTCAGGTACGCCCAACCACCACCTGCTGGGCATATAACTTTTTGTGTGTAGGAATATTAATTTGAAGTGGTATTATATATGGTTTTTTGTTATATCATAAGCAATCACTTTTCAAAGCCTACAATGGTTATTAAAATAATTTTAGATCACTTCGATTATAGTTAGATCTATTACTTTTTTATCACTTTCTTTTTTCTTTTTTTTTTATAAGTAATTTGGAGTTTGTGTAGATATGGTATTGAAAGTTTTTATTATTTTTAAAAGATTTGCAGATTGTCATTTTTAAAGTAATTTGAAGTTTGTGTGGATGAAGTATTGATGAGTTTTATTACTTTTTAAATGATTTGGAGTTTGTGTAGATAGAGTATTGATGAGTTTTATTGTTTTTTAAATGATTTGGAGTTTGAGGAAGATTGATGGACTTTTATGTTTATTTTTTAAATAATTAAAAAATTGTAGGTTGAAGGTAAAATGGTCTATCCTAATTTAATTATTAACAATTGTACAGTAACTATAAAAATAGTGAATAAAAAATTAAATTATTAACCTCTACTCATATTTTTATTGGATGTTTGTACGCAACTCAGGTAATAAGGATCGTTGAGAAGGAGCTCAAGATGACGTCTTCTTGGAACAATTCCTACCTCGAAGACTACTTGAAGGATTGGCTAGAAGACAAAGCGGTAAAACAATATGAAGGGATGCCAAGTTTCCTAGTTTCCCACATTTGGTGGGTCCAAAACTCAAGTATTTTCAAGAATAAGGAAATACCTTAGAAAATCATTGATGACATCATTCTGAATTTGTCTAACGAACTTTATTGGAGGCAACAATTAAAAAATTGGTGAAGTACTCCAAGTTGGCAATCGATTGAGAAAGTGAGAAGGATTTTTTTCTGACCTAAGCCTAAATCCATTACTCCATGATATCAATCCTGCTTTCCAATCCTTTGATTGGCTCTTGTTCATTCATATCTACAAAGAACTTAATGTCAAAGCTGATGCACTATCCAAGGAGGAACTATCTCTCCCCATGGGAGCCCTGGGTTTCTATGAGTTTATTGATAATGTGGAGACCGAAGCTATGGAATTCCAACTTTAAAATCATGCCATAGTTGGATTGAAATAGTGTGTGAATGATGTCTATCTAGGACAACAATATGGATGTATCTATCATAAGTTGTAACAAGTAGAAAAATATGGACATAAGATAGTTTGGTAGATATTAGATATGTTATATGCTATAAGAAGTGAAGATGTGAAGATATAAGAACTAGTGGTCTTTCCTTTTTTGGGACAAGAAACACGTATATTCATCCCTCTTGAATATAAAGATTCTTTATTTCTATATATATATATATATATATATATATATATATATAATTCTCTCTCCTTCTTGAATAAAGTTAAAAATGAAAATTAAGAATAAAGCTAATTATCGAAATTAAGGTTATAATTAAAATAAATTAAACTGAATTTAAAGTTAAATTTGAAATTATGGCTATTATTAAAGTCCAAACTAAAATTAAAATATTAAATAAACTTTAGCGGAACCTTCTTAATTATAAAAATGTTTTTTTAGTTAAAATTTTACATTAATACAATCTTAAATTCTAGTTTTCTCTTCACAAATCACTATTTATTCATAATTATGGACCACACTAATTTGGTTTGAAATGTTGAAATTACAAATATAGATGCCATATATCTGAAAGATTCCATAAACATTAATACTACCACAATCACTCTACTTATAATGACATGAATGTGACATTGGTGTATTAACTGATCTACAAAATATGTCTACAGTAAAATTTGCCACAAAAGACTCTAAAAATAAATAAATAAATAAACATTAAAAAAAAGAGAAGAAAAAGTTTACATTCATTTGACCCAAAAATGCGGTGACACCACTTCTTATTCTATTTAATGTTGAAAGTGAATAGCATGCCATATATCCAAGGATATCATAGGAAAACCTCAATATTTTATGAAATCCAAATCTCTTAAGGTAAAGAAACACCATACAATAATCATTTTATGGAAGAATAAACTCTTGTACACTTACCACTTTAAGGGAGAAATCTTGAAATGATCAATGTTCCAATACATTAACAAGGCATAGTCTAAAAGTTCTAAGTTTTTTACTTTTGATTACCACTTGAATTGACAACTCAATTGTTGGCCAAATCGCAATTTATAGTGCTCAAATCATGTTTAGGAATGCATCAATAGATTCAATGCCATCATAAACCACTGAAATATGTATGTTGAACCACTGAAATCTGTCATTCTAACTATTTTTCTAAATCTCAACGATTTTTGGACAAAACCCAACGAATAATATGTCCGAAAAAAGGTAAAAATGTAAAACGTTAAGAGTACACCCATTAACAATATTTCACACATCCCATAAGTAGGACTCCATCTATATTTAACTATTGGTGGCCCTCAGACTAATGAGTATGCCATATTTTATTTATTGCATAATAACTAACTAATAAACCTTATTTAATAATAATTAACACAATATATCAATCTACATTACATTAAATGTTCATCATTCCTATCATATTATTAAATTTAATGGTCTTTTAAACATCACTAGCTGGATTCAACCAAACAACACCTTAATTTTCTCTCTCATCCACCTTTGAATTGAGGAGGTGAAGGATTTCACAGTGTTATAGCTTCCTCCCAAATAGTGATTTTAAGTCACTAATAGAGTCTAGATAGAAAAATATTCAGTTGGATACTTCAATAATATGGTGCTCTTGGGCCAAGGAGGCCACCTATCGGAACACCCACCTAGGGCGCATAAGTCAACCACCTAGGTGCAACATTTCTTCACCTTTTGATGATGAATTAAATATATGTAAAATAAATGGTTCCCTTGGTATATAAGGTGAACCGGGACTAAAATAAAGTATTCTTACCTTTTCCTCTCAAGCTATGTGTCTTGGATGTTTTCTTTTCTAAGTTTGCATTTTACATTCAGTTTCATTTTTAGGGTTTTCTGAATAATAACCAGAGCACCTTCCTTCATGGTTTCCTCCTGGTGACTTTGTTTGCCATGTTTCCACCTCTAAGAGCAAGCTTATCTCATTAGCTAGCCACTCTCTCAGGGAGAAAATCATTTCCTTCGAGTTTTCTGAGGCATAAGGGAACTCCAACTGGGGTTTGTGCCCTTGCTGGTTTCTTCTTTGTGGGAATGAAGTGAGTTTTCCCTCTTCCATGGCTACACTGGGCTTCTCCCACTAACCCTCGAAGGTCACTCTGATATTGCCAAAACCTCTTGGCCACTCTCGGGCCACCTCGGTCTAGATCCCCATTTGCTTGGTCACCCAAACTAATGGTGCGCCCCTGTTCAGATTTGCGCCCCTAAGGAGAGTTTTTGGTCAGAAGCCAAGCTATTGCTTGCATGCTCACCTTCTCCTATGGATCGCATTTCTCACCTTCTCCTATGTTTATCATTGCAACCTAACGGTGCATTTTCCCTTCAGCTAGCCTCACAATGACTCCATGGAAATATCCTTTGGTAGTCGACTCAGATTCCAACACATCAAATCCCGTCCAAGATCTTACCTCTGTCCTCAATGAGTTGCTCAGAATGAAACAACAAAACAATCCAGGTCCATTCCTACTGAACACTCAAATCCAGCTACCCAAGTTTGTTGGGCAAATCAATGGTGAAATGGTGGATTCTTGGATACATGTCGAGGCCTATCGACCTATTTCAATACATGTCCAACCCTTACCGAGGAAAGAAAACTCCAGATTTCTGCCTTGCAATTAGAAGGACTGGCACAAACTTGGTGGGATACAGAGCAAGAGAGTACCACATTTGTGATAGAGATTGGGGATGCTCGAGAATCCTCTACTTCGCAACCCATCAAAACCTAGGCTCGACTTTTTGAAGCTTTGAGAAATTGCTTCTACCCACCTGGGTATGTGCAGTCCTTATGGATCAAATGGCACCAACTTCAACAACTCCCTTCACAAGGAGTGCAAGGCTACATAGAATTCTTTTGCAGGATGTGCCTCTTACTTCATGTTCCATATATGGAAGAGTTACTCATATTAAAATGTGTGGCTGGATTATTAATTCAATTCTGTCGAGAAGTAGAGCTGTTTGAAAATCCAACTTTAGATAAAATGTTTAAGAGATCTTTGGTTATAGAAAGGAAAGTCACTTTTAGAAGTCATATTCCTCAGTTATGCCATCACATAGACCCCCCCGCCTCTCAACCATCCAACTCCCATCCCTCAGCCCACTTTCCATCTCCTCGGATTCAAAACCCCACACCCAATACAACTACAAAGACACCATGGTGCTCATTCCACAAAACTACTTTTCATAAATCATCAGATTGCCGAATCCTCCAAAATCTAAAAACCAACAAAACTCTACTCACTCAACTCATTGCACCTTCCCAAGTAGAATATACCGAAGAAGTTCCTCTGGAAAATCCCACAGAAGTAGATCCCTCATTGATTCTAATGACCGAGAAAGATTCAAAAGCATCCACCTAACCCCTCTTTACCCATAACTGCCAAATCAAAAACACCTTGGCTTTACTGATTATGGACAATGGAAGCAAGAACAATTTGGTGTCTCAAGCCCTTTTAAACTGCCTTAATCTTGTCACCACTCCACATCTGCAACACTATCAACTCGGATGGGTCCAAAAGGATGGCCCTCGCCTCCTAGTTTCTAAGCGTTGTCTGGTCACTTTCACCATAGGCCAATTCAAAGACATTATCCTTTGTGATGTCTCCCCCTTGGATTGTGTATATTTGTTGCTCGGTATCGCATACCAAACCCAAAGAAATTCTATCTATCTAGCCAAATCCCGCTAGAACAAAATTACCAAAGAAGGCTACACTTATATCTTAACTGCAGCAAAACCCAAACCCCCTTCTACCAAAGAACAAATCCCACATGTGCACTTAAACCAATGTCTCTCTCTCTATTCGGTGCACCCAATAACACCAAACAATACAATGCACCTTGTTCCTAAAACTATGACTCCCCTCCTCCATGAGTTCGCAGAGGTATTTCAACCTCCGGAGGGACTTTCCCCCTCCCGCCACATTCACCATTCCATTCATTTCATCCCCGGATCTGGCTTATATAATGCCCCTACTTACCGGTTGGCCCCAACAGAAACAGAGGAAATGGAAAGACAACCGACCGACCTCATCAACTCTGGCCACATCCAACCTTCATCATCTTCCTGTGCTTCTACTACCTTTGCCATCCCTCAACAAGATACCTTAGAAATGCTCCTTGTCACTCATTATTGATGCTTGAACAAAGACATAATAAAAACCCATTACCCCCTTCCCCGGATTTAGGAACTACTCAACACCCTCCAAGGAGCTAAGAGGTTTGGGGCATTTGAACTCATGAAGTTTCGAACGCCGAAACCCCAAAATGCAAGACTCACCTTCTCCTTTTCGCATATTTTCGGAAGATTGTTTATGCTGGATGTTTGGCGTTTGAAACCCTGAATCTTTCACTTTTCAGAATTCGAGTTGTAGTGTGTTGTTTTTTGGTGGTTACAAACCCCGAAACCCCGAATCCCGAAATCTCGAAGTGTTGGTCCCACATCCTTTCACTTTTCAGAATTTGGGAGTTATAGTGTGTTGTCGTTTGGTAGTTGCAAACCCCAAAGCCCCAAATCCCAAAATCCCAAAGTGTTGTCCTACATCCTTTCACCTTTTCGGAATTCGGGAGTGGTTGTGTGTTGTGGTTGGGCTTTTGAAAACCTTGAAACCTTGAACCCCAAAATCCTGAAATATTAGTTCCTTCTTTTCGCAATACGGGAATTGTTGTATGTTGAGTATGACAATCGTGAAACCTAGAACCCCCCTGAAATCCCGAAGTGCGGGACCCACCTTCCCTTTTTTCGCATTTCTGAGGTTCGTATATGTTGTTGTTTGGACACTTGCACTCGCGAAATCACGAACTCCAAATTCTCGAAATACTGATCACCTTTCGCAAATTCAGGAGTTGTTGTGTGTTGATGATTGACTTGTGTATTTGCGAAATCCCAAACTCCAAATTCCCGAAATATTGATCACCTTTCGCAAATTCGAGAGTTGTTGTGTGTTGATGATTGACTTGTGTATTCGCGAAATCCCAAACTCTGAATTCTCGAAATACTCATCACCTTTCACAAATTCGGGAGTTGTTGTGTGTTTATGATTGACTTGTGTATTCACTAAATCCCGAACCCCAAAACCCCGAAGTGCTCGACATATTTTTGCAATTTCGAGAAATATTGTGTATTGATGTCCGACTCTTGTACTCGCGAAACCCCAAATCCTGAAACCCCGAAATGCTGGCCACAGTCATTCCATATTTTGGATTTTAGAAAACAATAGGGTCCTTTGTTTTGTTCAACACTTATGATCCCTAAAAACTGATTGTCCTATGTTTCTTCAAAAAGATGTAGGAACATGGTAGAAATGGTTGTTATAGGTATAAACAGAAAGAAAAGTAATTTATAAATTTCAAGATCTTAGATAAACATTGAAGTGAAGAGTAAACACTTTTATATCATTGGTTAGGAGACTTTAAGTTGAATAGTGAGGACAATCGACAACAGTAAGGATTCTAACAAACTTTTAGACTCAAGCCCTATAACAGAAAGCCTACTTGCTTGAAGTCTCAGAACTTCATGGATAAATTTACAAAATAAAAAAATATTTTTTATGGTGATATTGAGATACATTACATATGGTATCAGAGCAAAAGTTGCAACACTGGGCCTGAACAGGGCCACATTAATTGCTTAGTATATATTTTGATTTAGAAGAAAAACTAATAAGTCTTGTGGATTACAAACAGAAAGATTTTCTGTTTTGTGTTGAATAATGGCAGCCCAAGAAGGTGCAGAAATCAGGGTGGAAGAGAATCCGCAACAAGGACCTCCTAGAGATCCAATACAGAACAATGATGGCATCTCACCCATGGAGGTGCTAGAAACAATGAGAAACCTTATAGTTGAGCTACAGGTTTTCAAGGCCGACAACGAAAAATTGAAGAAGGCATAGCAGGAACAACAAGAGATAAATGAAGTCCTGTTGCGTAGTATAGTAACCAAGAAAATCCCAAAAGATGATAACGTTGAGGAAGAGGTCAGCAAAAGGGCCTCCAAAAATTATGTTGTGAAAACAGAAAAAGGAGACAGTTCGTCTGAAGGGACAGAATTGAGTTTGACAAACCCAAGTCCTTGAGTGAGGCACTCACGAAAGTACGAATGTGCTATGACCAGTATAAACAACGGGTAGAGTTTCCCAAGACTTGGAAGGATAAGAAACAAGATGAAATGGACCAGCGGAAGAAGGGATACCAGCCAGATCCTTATCGGAATGCAACAAAAAGTTTCCCAAGGAAGGATTTTCACTCCAATCATCCAAATACGCAATGTAGCGGTAAACCGGTAAACCTTGGACTGAAGAAGTTTGGGGACAACTCCCACGAGCCATTAAGATGTTGGGAGTGTGGAGAGTCTCATCTAAGGAGGAACTGTCCACGTCTAATTGCAGCAAACAACACTGTTGTCCACAATTTGCAGGAAGCCTTGACAATGGGAGACATGGGCAAAAGTCTGCATCGGATAAATGTAGCCATAGATGGTCAACAAGATGACCACCAGTCCTCAGTGGTAGAGATCGAAGGTAAAATCCATGACACTTGAATTCCTATTTTAATTGACCTTGGAGCTACGTTAAGTTATATAACTCCCGATGTACTAGAGTCGAATAAAATTAATAAACAAAAGCGTGCAAAATCTTGGCTTGTACAACTAGCAACAGGGACTAAAAGAAAAGTGGTTAACTTTATTCCTGATCTTGAGTTCAGCTTAGATGGTCAAAAGATAAGGACCAATCTGAACATCCTACCACTAGGATCTTATGATATGATTATCGGGATGGATTGGTTGGAACAACACAAAGTAGTAATAGACTATTATACAACAGTACTTAGCTATAAAGATAGTTTTGGCACTGTTAGAACAACTCAAAGTATACCAAAACCTGTGTGAGTCAGACAAGTTTCAACGATGCAATTCAAAAAATGTATTAGAAAGGGATGTCAAGTTTACACCATACAAGTAACGAACCTTTTAGAAAAAGAAGATAAGCCCAAATTAGAAGACTTTTCTATCCTACGTGAATTCAGAGACATGTTTGTTGATGAAATACCAGAATTGCCTCCTAGGAGAAAAATAGATTTCTCCATAGACTTACTACCCAGATCAACCCCTATCTCAAAAGCACCCTACCGAATGAGTCTACTTGAACTGACAGAATTAAAAATACAATTACAGGAATTGTTGGATAAAGAGTATATCACACCAAGTGTCTCGCCATGGGGAGTACCAGTCCTCTTTGTGAAAAAGAAAGATGGTACTCTAAGACTATGTATCGATTATAGACAACTGAACAAATTGACCATTAAGAACAAATACCCCTTACCCAGAATAAATGATCTGTTCAATCAAGTTGGTGGGGCCAGGATCTTCTCAAAATTGGATTTACGATCTAGATATTATCAAGTTAGGATAAAGGATCGGGACGTAAACAAAAAAACTTTTTGAACAAGATACTGACACTAAGAGTTTGTAGTCATACCTTTCAGAATCACTAATGCACCAGCCATATTTATGTGCTTAATGAATAACATTTTTAGCCAGTACTTAGACAAGTTTGTAGTAGTATTTATAGATGATATTCTGGTCTATTCTAAAATGGAGGAGGAACATGATGAACATTTACGAATAGTTCTACAAACATTGAGGAAACACAAACTATATGCAAAATTCGACAAATGTGATTTTTATCAAAAAGAAATACAATATTTAGGACATGTCATTTTCTTGGAAGGTATTGTCGTAGACCTGGAAAAGATAAAAGCCATTATGGAATGGCTAGTACCTAAGGATGTGGAAGATATCTGGTGATTCATGGGAATCACCGGATATTATCATAGATTTATAGAAGGGTTCTCCAAGATAGCCTACCCTATCACGTCACTACAAAAGAAAGGGACAAAGTTTAACTCGTCGCAAAAGTGTCAAGACAGTTTTAACAAGCTAAAAGAATTATTGACATCGGTGCCCTTCTTGAAGGTAGCATACCCAGATAAAGACTTCACAGTATACACTGATGCAAGTAAAGAGGGAATAGGTGGTGTTCTAACTCACGAAGGGCACGTGATTTGTTATGAGTCCC
This sequence comes from Picea mariana, assembly GCA_032191745.1. Classification (NCBI taxonomy): domain Eukaryota; kingdom Viridiplantae; phylum Streptophyta; class Pinopsida; order Pinales; family Pinaceae; genus Picea; species Picea mariana. The sequence continues at coordinate 45,578 of JASDQU010372964.1, forward strand.
GAAAATTAAAGGAACACGAGCGAAAATACGTCACTCATGACTTAGAATTGGGAGCAGTAATACATGCCTTAAAATGTGGTGACACTATATAATGGGCAGAAAATTCTTACTATTAATGGATAATAGCGGAGTGAAATATTTGTTTAACCAACCAAATCTTAATGCAAGACAGGCAAGGTGGCTAGCCTTCTTGAGCGAATTCGAACTTCGAGGTCAAACATATCAAGGGTAAGGAAAATAAAGTAGAAGATGCTTTAAGCCGCAAAATTCATGGGTTATTTGAGATAAACATCAGCAGGGCAGAAAGTGATCTCGAACAAAGAATAAGGACGACATGTATCAATGATCGAAATTACACTAAGATAATGGCATAATTTCAAAATAGTATCGCAAACTCAGATAAACCAGATATAAGTATCGACAAGAATGGACTATTAAGATTTAAAGATAGACTTTACATACCAGATTCAGTAGAGCTAAAATTAACTATTTTAGACGAAGAGCATAAGAAACCATATTCTGGCCATCCAAGTTACCAGAAAACAATAACAACACTTAGAAAACTATTTTACTGGCCTAATATGAAAGGAAAAACAACAGAGTATTTGGCTAGGTGCCAAGATTGTCAGCAGGTTATAGCCGAAGAACAGCATCCAGCCGGCCTATTACAGCCATTACCAGTACCAGAATGGAAATGGGAGGCCCTATCACTAGACTTTATAACAGGTTTTCCTAAAACTCAGAAACAGAATGATTCTATCATGGTTGTAATCGATAAACTCAGTAAGTCTGCACACTTTATTCTTGTAAAGTCTACTTTTAAAGCTATTAACATTGTTGAAATATTCATGAAAGAAATTTTTAGACTGCATGGTATTCCTAAAATGGTGATTTCACATAGAGACGTAAAATTCACATCCGCTTCTTGGAAGGAATTGTTTGGAGGGCTAAATACTAATTTGAATTTCAATACGAGTTATCATCCACAAACGGATGGACAGACCGAAATCACAAACCAAATCATAGAGGATATGCTTTGCATGTATGTAATGACAAAACCGAACAAGTGTGAAGACTACCTACACTTGGTAGAATTTGCATAGAACAATGAGTGCCAAACTTCGGCTAAGTTGAGGCCTTTCGAAATACTGTACTGCAAAAAGTATACAACTCCAATTAGCTGGGATAACCCGGCTGACAGACTCATGGTTGGACTAGAGATGCTCCAATAAATGTAGAACATGGTAAAAAGTGTACCACAGAACTTGAAATAAGCACAGGAGAGACAGAAGAGTTATGCAGATTAGAAAAGAAGACACTTGGAATTTCAAGTGGGAGACCATGTTTATTTAAATGTCAAAGTCCAAAAAATCTCGCTGAAGTTGAGGAACTGTGCCCATATGGCACCCAGGTTTTGTGGGCCCTTCGAGATACTAGCTCGAATTAGACCTGTAGCATATCAACTTGCACTTACAGCTAATCTAAGAATTCATAATGTATTTCATGTTTCTTTGTTGAAAAAGTATATTCATGACCCTACTCATATGATTGATTGGAACTTGGTGTAGGTGGAACCCGAGGGTGAGTTCTAGGTGGAACTCCTGCGCATTCTGGACCGAAGAGAAATAACACTTCGAAACATAGTCGTCGCTCAGGTAAAGGTGCAATGGAACCACTTTAGTCCTGAGGAGGCCACTTGGGAATGGGAGGGAGATTTGCGGAAATCTCATCCAATCCTGTTCCAGGAAAGGAACCAACATTAAGGACAATGTTTTACTAGAAGGGGGAAAGAATGTGACATCCCCCAAAAATAAATATTTTTTTTGTTGTTGCTTGAAATTTATATCCATTTTTGGCAAATTCAAATATGGAATTTTTTTTTCCATTTATGGCAATTCCAAATTTCGAATTTAATAATTGTATTTAATTATTGTGACTGTTGGGTAGAGATCTATTTGGACTCATCTAGTTGTTTGACTATGACACTTGTATCACAATAGAATAATTATATTAACTGTAGGGGGACAAATGGAACAACCATGTTAAAACAATCAGCTGACCATGACTTGAGGAGTGGGGAACAAGTTAGAACTGTCTCTGGACTGATGATTACAAGTGGAAAATAAGAGATTTGGCCACTAGCAGCCCCTAAAAGTTAGGGATTAAGAAAGCTCCGAAAATCCCCAAAGGAGGGAAAAGACGTGGGCAAAGAAAAGAAATATATAGCATATTCAAGGAGGCAAGACGATGCCAAGTATGCTGGGAAACGATTCCTGAGCTCTCTTGTTGTTATGAACACTGCAGACTGACTGTGAGGCAAGAGGATCTTGCTGAAACAGAATCGCCTTGTTGTTATGAGCACTGTTGAGTAAGTGTGAGGAAAGAGGATAACTGTTAGAATTGAAGGACATAGCTAAGGAGTAGTTTCCAAGTTTGCCCTCATGGATTCATGGTCAGGCTAGGGGATGAAGGGCAAGTGATTTTGGCTGCCTTGTTCTACAGTTGGGAGGAACGAGGTTGTTCCCTGTTTCTTCCCGCGGATTGGATTCAGATATGTTGATCTACCCCTCTCTATTATGGATGGCTATGTTTTTATTTCGATGTCATATTAAATCTGAACTTGAACTGTGTCCACTCTCTGTCTGAATGATTTTTCTGATGCATTGTATTGATTAAATTGGAACTGTAATGTTTTCCATTTTTGTTTGTTGCGGGGAATATACGTTAAGGAAATCTGTAATTGTATTTCTATAAGTAAGTACGGAAAGAAGGACATTAATAACAATGAGCTAGATCCACTCTGTAGATACATCCCCAAGAAACCAAACTCATATCCCTTGGAACATCTTTTATAATCACCAATCTTTGATGCACAGATCGAGTACTGTTGACGTTTAATGCATTGATTAAAAGAGGCTCTAAGTGAATATTATAAGAATTTACCTTATACATAAAAATTTATCGTTTGTACCCTTCTGTGCGTGGGAAATTCCTAAGACCTTAAGCTTCCAGAATTTTGTGAGGAAAACTCAGTCCAACTTTCTTTTCACCTTTCAGAGTTTCATGTATATTGATGTATGTATTTTGAACTCGCAAAGTTCCGAATCCCGAAACCCCGAAGCTTCCCCTTTTCAGATTTCGGAAGTTGGTTACGTAAGAGGTTTGTGGAATTTGAACTCACGAAGTTCCGAACCTCGAAACCCCGAAATGCGATA
>JASDQU010372965.1:35782-52765 GCA_032191745.1 Picea mariana
GAAGATCCCGCACTTTGGTAGGCACTAAGAGGTGAATGTGTTTGTAAAGTTTCTTTTGTCTTGCTATCACGAAGGCTAATTATGGTTGAACAACCATGTCACAGTGGATCCGACCTTGATTACTCAGATCACAGGACTCAACATGCAAGGCCCTGACCCACAAGAGTTTTATCCTGGAAAGACCACAGACAGAGTGCTAGCAGCGAAGATCAAAGAAACCTATGGCGATGTTGAGAAAGGCACACAAGGCTACAACGTAGCCTCTATTAAGAGCGACACAGTGTGCCTTGCCTATCAGTTGATCGTAGGCAAGCTAGTTTGCAAGAACCGACCCACCCAATTGATCTCGCATGGAAGTGCGCAGAAGGACTTCAAATGAATTGGGCAAAGTACTTGGTGAATCAACTCGAACTAGATTGCAGGGAAGTGCAATACCAAGGGTATGAGTTCCATTTCAGTTGGCTTCTCATACTGATTTCCTTCATATCATGGGAGATGTCGGAGGGTGCCACTTTTCCAGAGACCGAGCCATTTGAACCTTTGGCTGCGAGGTTCAATACCCTATGGTACTCGACCAATATGAGTAAGCAATGGCAGTCGAATGTCATCTTACACATATACTACAACCAGCTAAAGACCACCATCTAGTCTATGCCTCGCATTACCCCAAACACGCTCCACAGATTCATACCCTTAATGAAGTTCAATGCGGATCACCGCTTCATTTATATAACAATGCGAGCTGATGAACACAAGAAATAGTTTCATTCTTATTACAAGTTGACCGAGGAAGACATCGAAGAGATCACCAAGGATTGGTCAGCAGACCTTCTCATTCTAGCGAACCCCGCAGAGTTGTCCGATATTGATAGCCCAGAGACTGTATCAGATAGACTGGGGCCAAGCGAAATGAAGAAGCCTGAAGAGGTTCATGAAGTAGACAATGCATCTGTAAGGACTACCTCTATCACACCAAATGAAGGAGGTGATGGCGAAGAGATAGAAGGCATAGAAATTGAACAACAGAAAGGTGAAGTACCACCGCCTAGGGACGAAGAAGACTCGTCGAAGAAAAGGAAGGTCTCACCTCTGAAATATTCCTCCCGAAAGAAACCTAGAACCCCTGTAACCAAGATGCGAACTACCCTCACGTTGTATGACTTTGATTTCATCATTGCAATGGTAAATGATGCTTCAACGAAGATAGTAGAGAAGCAAGAAATGAAGTAGGAGAATATGTATAACTGTATAGAGATTGAACTCCAAGGAGTGCAACAGGAACTCCAGTCTAGCCGCGCAGTCCCCACTGCACCTCTGACAACAGGGATAGTAGAACCAGGAGATGAGCCAGCTCAACTTCACCGGATTACTGATATGGTTGAAGCTCACCTTCGACAAGCTCAAGAAGACATAGAACAAGCCACCCAGGATTTGACACAGGTATAAGGAGTACTTGTCGAGCAGGGCAGTGTTGCCGAATGAGAAAAACTTGCTCTTCAAGTACAGTGGGACAAAGAGAAAGCAGAGCTACAACAAAAAAAAAAAACAGTTGCTCACAGAGCAGCTTGAAGTCAAGGAATTAGTCAACAAAGCACTCCACTTTGTGACTATTATCAAAGTACAGGCTGAAGAGATATTTCCACAGCAGGTGGCACAACTTGAAGAAGTTATATAGAAGCTTCAATAGCGCATTGTTGATCTAGAACTCCACGCTGTGCCCGAGACCCCTCAGGAGATAAGAGATCAGTGAGAAGAAACTTCTCGCAGTGAAGTTGAAAGATTAAAATATATTTCCTTGGAGTGCAAGCAGCTCAATAACCAGAGCGCCCAGACTTATGAGAACCTTATAGAGAATCTGGAGTTACAGGTGTTGGAGTCACAACTTCAGGAAGAAAAGAAACATGTAGATACATTACAGGCGTAGCTGAAGGCCCTGTCTGCAATGGATATAATGAAAAGATCTCATGAAGAATGCACAACTCAGCAACAGATACATATGATCCAGAGAAAAGTGATGGAAGTCACTCAGCGAATCCAACCGATGCAAGACAAGGAATGCATGTAATTTTCCGAGATCAAAAGCCAGGGAGCAGAGCTTGAGCAAGTCGTTATCACTGTAGAAAAGTGCATGGAAGGACCAGTATACGACACAGTGATCCTGGAATTCACCTAGCAGGAGGCCACAACAAAGCAACAGGTCGAAGAAGATCAAGCCAAGCTCGAGGATTTCGAAGCAGAATTGAGCAGACCAGAGTGACTCGGGATGAGTCACAGGTGAGTGTTGGGGGCCTGTTGGCCCCTGACCAAGTTTTCAGATAACCTTGGTCATTTTGACCTATTTTGGGACTTCGACAGCTAGTTGAAGAAGGAGCGCCAAGCGAAGTAGAGATCATGGGATCTCGGTCCACTTTTGGGCCCCTTTTAGGGTTTTGGGTTAATGTAATGGGAAAGGGATTTCGGCCCATGGGTTTACCCACGCTTAGGCCCACTTTTGTAATGTATAAATAGATACTTAGGCAATGTAAGAATGGTCGATGGCTTAGTGCTAGTAGTTAGATCTGTGTGATCGAATGTGGATTGTAAATGCTCCGTGCATGATTGTAAGAGGCTTGCAGATCTAAGTGTAAGTTTTTGTAAGAGGTTGTAGAAGGCTTTGTGCTGAAGTGTAAGGAAGAAGGATCTAGCAAGTTGCACAAATATTATGTCCTATGCGAAGAAGGGTTTGAGGCTCTGTGCTGTAACTAATGATTGAAGATACTAATAAAGAAGAAGATTTGGTGGACGTAGCCCCAGGGAGGGGGTGAACCACGTAAATCTATGTATTATGATTTGTTCTTTGACTTGATGTATTTATCTCTTTCTTTGCTAAGTGATTTGATATATTTAGATAGATCTACTTATGCTTCGTGCTTCTTAGATGTGTATGAATGTTAGATCTGATATGTATGAAGATGCTTAGTGCTGATCTACTGGATCAGATCTATTTTACTGTTGCTAAGTGTTGAAATATCTTAGATCTAAGTGAATGTTGCAATGCTCTGTGTTATCTACGAAGTATAATAAGGGTTGAATATTGATGAATGATCGATTCTAAGTGTGTTGTAAATGATATAATCACAGATCTATGTCTTAGCTAAGGTTGCAGACACCTGAGTCTTGCAACCATCTCTGCCTCTACCTCGGCTGAGACTTCATCTGCTTATCAGGTGTTGCCAAAAGGGTCGGTAGTTAGGGCTTTGTTGGTGCATTGTTGTAGCGTTGAACCTTGGATCTGCCCCTGTGCCAACAATGATGGATTTCTAATCCATGACAAACTCTCATGATGTCAGAAGAAGTACCACTTGGATATGTTCCAGTTTAACTCTTGCCACAATGTTATGAGATAGCAGGAAACAAAGATGAATCCAACAATGATATACTATATTGATCATAGCTATATTGATCATAGCTATATGAAGCCTTAAGAGAAGACCAATGTTCCAGAAAGACTGAAGTACATTGAGATCAAGCATTACATTCCCCATGATGAAGTCCATAAAAAGGGAAAGTGGTTCCCCAATATACATCTCCACAGATGAGCAGATAAGCAGACATTTTGGTATAACCTCTGTCCAAGATGAAAGAGTTTTCGTACTCAATCCAGAGCTTGTGGAGATGACTTCCTTATTAAAAAAAGGAAGAGATGACTCCCAGGTTGGGAGGGAGCACTGATGTGTTATTGATTTATGGAAAGTCATGTTTCAATTCGAAAAATGGTTCAGGATGAGCAGTTCCTTTCCAGTTCGGAAAGTGGTTTGAGATTTCTGACGGGAAAATGGTCCAGATCAAACGGTCATTTTTGTAATGAAAATGGTTTGATGGAATGTTGATGTACCATAGACAATGATTTATCATTGTGGTTAACATGGGGAATGTTCTAGGTTATAAAATCATTCTTTTGAAGCTCAGAATTGTGAACAGTTTCGAAGAATGGTCCTTTTTGGAGGATGGTGCAGGACAATCATTTTCTTTGGAAATGGTCCGGACAATCATTCCCTAGGGCAGATTCATTCTCTCCAAGTTGCACCTTGTTTAGTGCTGGATGAATGACCCAGATAGGTGAATGGTCCAGGTTCAACAATCAGGGATAGGCATTCCCTAGGGCAGACTCATTCTCTCTAGGTTTCACTTTGTTTAGTGCCAGAGGAATGACCCATGGAGGGGAATGGTCCAGGCTCAAGAATTGAGAGAATTATTCTTCCTTGCTTGAGAAGAATAGTCTAAATAGATCATCATTGTTGTTTTACCTTCCGAGGGCATATGCTCTTTCAAATATCACAAATGCGAGTGGAGGAATGGCCCAGATGATTCAGTTTAAATCATAACAATGTTTTATGTGCAGGTTGATGATATGGAGACTATATGTCTCCGAACAATAGATGTATACTACTATGGTGGATGTGTTCCACTAATTGTGACTATATGTCATTGAACAAGTATCTGTGTGTTACTTGGTGTGGCATTGTGCCACTAGATTGTAGCTATATACTACTATGGATAGACACAGTTGTGTTATATAGAATGACATTGTTCTGATTGCCTTGAAGACTATCAGTAGTGCTGGAAATGATTATCACCTAGATGGATGATCAATGGATAGAAATTTCCCAGACGGAAAATGGTCTAGGACATTAATTCTTCTAGGACATATGTCCAGATTAGAAGAATGGTTCTTGTGTCACTCTATGGAGTGAGTGACTTATCCAACATCATGTCTGATTAGTCATATGGAGTACAGTTTCGAGAGATGATGCAGTTGATAACACTGATAGTGATGATGGTGCTCATGATCTAATCATACGATAGTCTATACAACTATGTTGATGCTATTGGGTGAATGGTATGTTTGTGCTCAAGACCATTACCTGTAATACCTCCCTATCTAGGAGGGAGTGTTGATATTATGGTAGTTGCGGGAGGTATTTACCTCCATGTGTAAACCTGACGAGAATAGAATATTTCAGGAAGAAAGAAGAAACCCTAATTAGTTGGCTAATAACCCTAGAAGACAAGTCAACTCAAGAGGATAATGTGTATTAGGTTATTAGCCTCCAACATAAGAAGTCGATTGAAAGAAATAATATATACTAAATAAATAGGCGCCCAGAATGAGAAGTCCTCCCAGACAACTTTCTATTTTTAGTATAAATACAAGAGGTCAATCTTCATTATGGCAGGCATTCTCAGAACTGCATAGCTCACTTGTGCGCACTGCAGTTGGCCAATTGTGTGCAAGTTTGGAGGAGAGTTGTTGTTGCAGCTGTTGTAGCTAGCAGATTACATTTTGGCTTGGACTATCTCTTGGTTATGTTTTGGACTATCTGATCAACTCTTGTTTGGTGCGCTATCCTTGGAGAAAGGTGCACCACCCTTTGTTTGGTTATCTAGCCTAGGGTTTGCTTCCAGAATGATTCTATTTCAAGGTTAAGGTGCTTGGAGAGTGGCTTCGACCTATGGTTGGGTGACAATAGTGATATTGTTTATGGTAAAACGAGCACATCCATCATATTTTAACACTCCCTTGTTGTTCACGTAAAAATGAATGTGTAAAAATTGTATGTTCCTACCCATACAAATTTCCTCTATTTTTCCAAGATAGTTGACTGCTCACTTTGCCCAATGTTGATGGTACTTCGGTCCCATGCTCCCCAATAACTATAGAATGTGACTTTCACACCCACCTTCTTACACGAGTTTAATGATTGGGCTCTCATACACTCAAACAAAAAATAGAAGGTTGTCTCCAAATGATAATAAAATTCAGAAATCTGGGTTGAATTAATACCCACAAATAATTTTGATCCCCTTGGACCCCTCCTAGACACTCGCTTCTATTGTGGAAAACTCAACCCCCATCTCTATCCATAATTCCCCAATAGTTGGCATCCCATTTTTTTTATTAAAATATTGAAAATAGATTTTACATATTACATCGCTTGGCCATAGCCACATTCATATCTACATTTTACATTAATTAAAATGGGGATTATAGTGAGAATGTTACATTCCCACTCCCATACAACTTTTCATCATCCTCGGTGTATAACACCATGTCAAAATACATATAAAAATTTACATCACAATACTTAGAAAATAAAACAAAATTATGCAATTTTTACCCTCCAACAATAGTCCCAACCATAATATCTCATTCTTCTCATCCCATTGACCCAAGGAATGCTCTCCATTCACCACCTTCAGTACATAGGGTTGCACCATTATTTTATTATGGCTATCAAAGCACGTGACCAAGAATTTCTGAGATGTGGTTCCAGAATCTAGCTGCCCAAAAATGGCATCTTGCATTTTCCAACATCTTTTTCCTTCAAAATCGAAAAAAAAATGTCGGTATTCCTCCCACATAGTTTCTTCATGCTCCCATGTTGAAAATTTAGGATCGTAGTAGGTCAATTGAACCTTTAACAACCCCATGGATTTGTTCTTGAGCACTTTGACTTTCTAGTTTAGGAATCATATTGGTTCCACCCGAAAATCCCATTCGTTTTACACCTGGATCACAATCCAATCAATTATGTGGTTAGGATAAGGCACATATTTTTTTAATAAGGATACATGAAATACAATATGCAATAGATGCAGGAAATGATATCATGTATGAAACAGAACCTATGTTCTCTAATATTTCAAAAGGCCCACAATATTTTGTTGCCAACTTTGGGAAACAACCCAATCTTATCAAACTTCTTTTTGTTTTTACTTTAATAAATACATGTTCTCCCAATTTAAAATCCCTGAAAATTTTGTTCTTTCCTGCATAAATTTTCTTCCTGTCCTAGGAAACCTTTAAATTATGCCTAATCCTTGTCATCTTCTCTTCCATTTACTTTAACAAATATGGCCCAATGATGGCTCTATCTGCTGGGTTATCCCAACTCACTAGTGTGTTACATTTCCTGCCATACAAAGATTCGAATGGACTCATTTTTAATGTGGCTTGATACCCATTATTATAAGAAAATTCCACTAAGTGGATATAGTCTTTCCATTTTGATGGTTTGTCCATCACATACATCTTGGGCATGTCTTCAATTATCCTATTGGTCCTCTCTGTTTTCCTATATGACTTTGGGTGATATGTTGTACTGATATTCAAATTTGTCCCAAATCCTTTGAACAAACCTTGCCAGAATTTGGATGTAAACTTGGAATCTCTGTCTGAAACTATTTCCTTAGGCACTCCATGTAGCTTGACAACTTCCTTCATGTAAATATATGCAATGTTCATTGCCTTGTGTGTTTTTTTCACAGGAATAAAATGCGTTGCCTTAGTCAATTTATCCACCACCATCATGATGGAATTGTGTTGCTTCACTGCTCTAGGAATCCTTGTAATAAAATCTAATGTGACCACTTCCCACTTCCAATCTATAATGGGAAATGGTTGTAGCAGCACCACTGGATGCTTGTGCTCTGTCTTTACCTTTTGGCACTCTAAACACTAGGATATGTAGTTAGACACTTCTTTCTTCATTCCCGAACAAAAGTATTGGCTCCTTACAACTATAACAAATTTATGATATCCTGGGTGTCCAACATATGGCATGTTGTGCATTTCTCTCAACACTATATTTTTCAGCTCCATGGAATTCAACACATACACCTTGCCTCTGTACAAGAGGATTCTATCCTCCAATTCATAATTTTTAAATTTATGTTGTAAATTGCTTTGTTGTAAGTTTTCCTTTATTTGTAAATAATGATAATTTGAATTTGTTGCTTCAAGAATTTTGTCTTTTAAATATGTCATGTACATGTTGATGGCTAAAATATGCATTTCATGAGCTCTTTTGTTGAATGCATCAGCCACATGATTTTCCTTTCCTTTGATATGTTTAATTTCAAATTCATACTCACTGAAATTCCAACCACCTAGTTTGCCTAACATTTAATGTTGGTTGTCCAAATAAATGTTTCAGACCACAATGTTCTATCCTTAGCTCAAATATCCTCCCCATGAGTTAATGTCTCCACATTTTTAATGCATGTACAATGGTTGCTAACTCTAGATCATGTGTAGCATAATTTCTCTCATGCTCTTTTAATTTCCGAGACTCATAGCATACCGTATGATGTTTTTGACCGAGGAACCCATTGATCCCTTCCTTGAATGCATTAGTTTATACTAAAAAGTATTCATCTAGATTTTCAATCTTTAATATAGGTTTACTTGTCAAAATATCCTTAAAATGCTGAAAAATTTCTTCACATTTGGAAGTCCACTCAAATTTCACTCCCTTCGTTTGTAAAGAAGTGTCTGGACTTATAATCTTTGAAAACCCCTTCATGAATCTTCAGTAATAACTCGAAAAACCCATAAATGACGTAATCTCTGTCACATTTCTTAGTGTTGACCATCCTCTAATGGCCTATATCTTTTTGGGATCAAATGCCATTCCATCTACTAAAATAATATGCCCCAAGTAGTGAATCTTATTCTGATAAAAGATGCACCTGCTTAACTTGGAATACAATTTATGCTCCCTTGAAACCTTATCCTCATACTTAGAGTAAATGAGAATATCATCCAAGAAAAAAATTACAAACTTGTCTAGGTACTCACTGAACACTCCATTCATCAGGCACATAAAAACAACTAGTGCATTTGATAGTCCAAATGACACTACCATGAATTCATAATTTTGATATCTTGTTCTAAACATTGTCTTGCTAATATCTTCTTCCCTTATCCTCACTTGATGATATCCTAATCCCAATTCAATCTTGGAAAATATTCTTTCACCTTTCAGTTGATTAAATATATAATCAATCCTTAGCAAAGGATATGTGTTCTTTATAGTGACCTTATTCAACTGTCTGAAATCAATACAAAACCTTATGGTCCCATCCTTCTTCTTCACAAAAAAACCGGGGCTCCCCAAGGTGACACACTTGGGCATTAATACCCCTTCTTCAAAAGTTGTTCAAGATGCATCTGCAACTCTTTCAATTTTGGTGTGCCCATTCTATATGGTGTCTTGGACACTAGAGCAGCTCCTGACACCAAATCAATAGAGAAATAAATGCCCCTCTTTGGTGGAAAACTTGGTATTTCCTCAAACACATCTTCAAAATATCTCAAGACCGAGTGGTATTGAATACTTGCCACTTTATCTCTGGCTACCTCTTCCATATGGGTTGTAAAAATTTGACATCCCTTCTTGAAACTCTTTTTCAGCTACATGGCTGAAATTTATCTAATAGCTACATATCTTAGAATGCCTTGAATCTTACCTTGTTTTCCTTTCTCATCAAGACAAGTTATTGTATTTTTGTAACAATCTAGGACAACATGGTGTTTTTCCAACCAATCCATGCAAATTAGACAACCATATGAACCCAAAGGTATAATGTTCACATCTGCCTTTGTGTTGAGTCCATTCATATCTATGAGACAATCTTTAACCAACTCGTTGATATTTCTCTTATCCCTTGTGGCTAAGTAAACTAACCAATATTTCTTATGCTTACTCATTTGCAAGTGAAATCTTTCAACAATGTTAGAGTTTATGTAACCATGGCTAGCTCTAGAATCAATTAAAATTTCTATGGGTTGTTATCAATCTTACCTTCCACTTCAATCATGGGGGATTGATACTTTGGTTTCTTGTTGTCCTAGGATGCATAAATCCTTGGCATACTTCCTCCCATATATTCAACTATTTCATCCTCCTGAATGTTGTGGATAATCCTCATCTTTCTTCTTTGTGAGGTAAGTCCCGATACAAGTGATTTCCCTCACATCCCAAACAATATACAGGATTTTGCCTTGGACTTTTCCTAAATGAATTTGCTATCTTGTGCTCATTTTGGGTTGATTTTACTTGTTGATTTTCTTGGGAGTTGTTCTTTAAAAAAGGTGGATTAAAACCTTTCTTACCCTTCATCTTTTCATTTCAAGTCTTTTGGAAGACTGGCCTCCCTCTGCTCTGCTCATAAAGGTGATTTTCTCTCCTTATGGTCTCCAAATTTTTGGGGTTATCATATTGTATCTTGTCAATGTAGAAGGAGGGAAACCCACTAAGAAACCTTTGGATTTTGACTTTTTCATCTTTTATGAACTCCACATACTTTAGCAACTCAAAGAAACTCTTCTCATATTCATCCATTGTCATGCTTCCCAACTTGATTTCAAAGAAATATTTCATCTTCCTTTCATATTAATGCTCTGAAAAATATTTCTCTTGGAAATATCCTTTGAACCATCTCCATGAGACCCTCTTCTCATCAAGATACTTGGCTTGCTTAAGCTGATCCCACCAAATGGCTTTCTTTCTTTGCAAGTGGTAGGTTGCGATTGTTGTTTCTACCCTTGAGGGGTAATCATGCAACTAGAAATATTTCTTCATTTCCAATAGCCAGGCCTTGAACTCTTCGCCCTTCCTATGATCACCATTGAAAGTTGGTGGCTTGGTCTTCCTAAGTTCACCTTGCAAGATGTCTCTCTCAGGCCTTCTCTTATGTCTCTTAACATGAGACACACTTGGGCTTCTCCCTGGCCCTGAAATGGAATGAAATTTTCTAGTGGATTTCTTTGGGGAATGATGGTTCTTGCTCCTACTCCTTGAATTCATGATATTCCCATACTCATCCCTTCTGTTGTGGGATTTGGATGTTGTCACTTTTTTAACGTTGGCTTCTTGCTTTGTGCTAGAGTCATTATTGGCTTGTTTATGCAACATATTCAAGCTCTGTAGTATCTCTTCCCAAGCTCTCATAATATTTTCATTATCATCCCTATAACTCTGCACTTCTCTCTATAGACTCCTCATAGTTACATGATCATGTCTATCTCTTCTTCAATTAGACTCTATCTCAACATTTCCCATGCTAACATGCAGACCTATGAATTCCTCTTCATGACTGTAGGACCCCTAGAAATATTCCATGGTTGTAATTCTCATATAGGAACCAAAATTCCTTTCCGAACCTTTAAATTCTACAGAAAATGTGCATGCAAACAATTTTTTGTTAGATAAAAATAAATACATACATAATTTTGGAAAATAATACATAAATTGTTCTGCCCTTTAATTCCACCATTCATCTTCTTTTGAGTTTAACGCAAAAATTTACTACTCAAATTAGTTTTCTAGGTTGATAGATAGATTATCCTCCTCAAGACCTTTCCATCGACTATTCATTTTCCAAATTTTGAGTTATGAGCAGAAAGTTATGGTCTTTAGAAGTTTTGACTATTTTCCCTTTTTAACCCTGTATGATACATGTATCCTCTTTCTCTCCCAACACTCTTTTAGGTACCCATAACCCAAAATTGTCTCCACGTTTGTCTTCTATGGTTCATAATATTTCCATATACTACTCCTGTGCCCCAAACAAACTTCATAGCAATGAATTATGCCTTCTGGAAGAAATCTGGTGTCAAAATATGCCTTACACTATTTAGAGTGTAACTTCTTCATATGATCTCTGTTTTGCATTCAAAATAGATCGTCAGAAAGCTCTTCTTGAGCTCTTTCATTTTAGAAGAAAAAAAAATCTGTGTATAACATTATAAATAGTTTCGTAAATTTTGATTTTATGAAAACAGTATTTAGGCCCTCAAAAGTGCCCCATAAGATGAAGACCTTCAAAAAATGGAATTTTCATGGAAAACTCACTAATTCACTATTGTAATGGTCAGTAGATCCGAACCGTCGATCTCATAATTATGAATAATCCTAATCCTTGGTTTTCTTATCCTTGCCAAGCCATGGCTAGACCTCCACAATCCTGTCGAAAACTCTTTCTCGGACTCTTCCCGTTAGAAATAGGGCTTTCCATGCTTATTGAGCCTTCTGAACTCCAAACTCTGATAGCATATCGGGTTCACTTTGTCGGACTTACCCATTGGAAAAATTCTCTCTGAATGATACCTTCTAACAACTTTCTTCTAAAGACTATCGGGAACCATCCTTTCCGAACCTTCGAAAACTCTCCCTTTCGAACCATCAAAACTCTCCTTTCTGAAAACCTACACCCGACTGCCACGTGGAATTCTCTGATTCACCTGCCCTTGCTAACATGTCCTCTGACATAGCACTCTAACATGGAAACTTACATGGAACTATTCTCTACCCTTGGACCTTCCAGACAACATGCTCGTCCGATAGATCGGACAGTCAACAATCATGTCGATCAACAACCATGATCATCTTGGGCTCCAAAACTACACACTGGTTATCTCGGTTGGACTAACTTCATTGAAAAATGAAGTTACCCACGAACTTCCCAAATGGAACTTTCTGAACCCACCTTTCCAAGTAATCTAATGGCTTAGAAAACTACCAATCAATAACCATGATCATCTTAGGCTCGTGCCATCGAACTCCTCCCTTCGGAACTGAACTCATGTCCGACTTCAAGATTTTTCCAAAACCTACTTCTCGAAGGCCTATTGTGAACACCCTATTCAAACCTTCTGTGATATAATCTTGACCGTCGATCCTTAAGGTCGAATTAATCTGAGTCGTTGATTACCAAATATCATGGTTGCCATGAAACACATAGGAATTCGACCCTCTAGGAAAAAATTGACTATGTAACCTGCAACTTGATGCCATAAATTTTCTTCCTTTCCTACTCTAAAGCACTTAAACTCGAAATCTGCTCACAATTTTGGGATTTCACTTCGGTTCACCATTTTTCCCCAAATTCGTCACAAGACAAAATCTACAACAATGAATCCTCTCAATTCACATTGGCTCCTGACCCGTACAAGCTCAGTGTTGAACCTTGAGCTCTGATACCAATTTGTAATGTCCCCTAGCCTAATCAAGGAAAAATACTTATAGAAAATACACATGAAAATGAATCTTTTATGCTAACTAAATTCCTGTAGCTTACTAGTTACAATTTATTCACATTTTTAACCAGATTCTGATACCCAAAATTAAATGCATCTACAACATTCTAAATGATCATGAATGCAACTAATAAAATCATACACATAAGTAAATAAATCATGCACATACACATAGTTAAGAAAAACAATTAAACTCATGAAATAACTCAGAAATAGATAAACACTTATCTTTTAAAACACTTGTGCAACGAGTTGCTTGGGAAGGACGTTCCACCCAACCATAGAATTGTTGTTCTAAGTCTCAAAAACAACTCCTGAGCTAGGGACAGGAATCCACAAGATAAGGGTGTCTCTAACATTCCACTCACAACTCAATATCCCACAACCCATCAGTATTCTCCTACAATTATCTCAATTTTTTTCCAGCTCTCTTCCTCTTAACCTTCCCAACCCAAGGAATGTACCATTTCATTGCTCTTAGTCCCTCGAGCATCCCATTCATTTTTAAGGGTCTCTTTGGCACACATAATTAATAATCTCTTTGTTGGGAACTCAAGGGAACTTACTGCTGGGAAAAATACTAGTAAAAACAACAACAACCACTTGTTGTTATAGCATAACTCACCTCGGAGTTCACTTTTCAGGCCTGCCAACCTGACTCTTTAGTTTTCAGCTCCAAAATGCTCCAGCATGCTCCATAATTCGCTCATAACCCTTGATTAATCTATAAAGCTCTTTTCTGTTGTTCTCTCTTGCTATTCATGTAAAATTGAATGTGTAAAAACTGTCTGTTCCTACCCATACAAATTTCTTCCATTTTCCCAAGACAACAGACTGCTCACTCTACCCAATGTTGATTTTACTTCAAACCCATGCTCCCTAATAAATATGGTATGGGAATCTCACACCCAGCTTCTTACATGAGTTTAATGATTGGGCTCTCATACATTCAAACGAAAAAATAAAAGGTTGTCCCCAAATGATAATAAAATTCAGAAATCTGGGTTGAATTAATACCCATAAATAATTTCCTTTTGGACCCCTCCTAGATGCTCTCTTCTCTTGGGGAAAACTCAACCCCCATCTCTATCTATAATTCCCCAATAGCTAGCATCACATTTTATTTATTAAAATTCTGAAAATAAATTTTGCATATTACATTGCTTGGCCATAACTACATTCATATCTACATTATACATTAATTAAACTGGGGATTATAGTGGGGATGTTACATATATCACATTATCCTAAAATATAATTCAAATCTAATATGTAAATAGTTTAAAGCTTGTGTTATCACATGAGTAGTAGATTATATGGTTCTTTCATATAAATTATAAATTGATTGTAAGATTCGTATTACTGAGATTTGACTTTGGTTATATAAAGTCCTAGGATTCCAATCCTTGTTGATTTTCAATATTCCTACCTTTTGTAAGCTCCTTCTGTTGTATCAAGATGCTCCTCTTGTGGCCTTATTCTATCCCTTTCATCCAATAAACCCATGGAAAACAAATTCTCCTATTCGCCCTAGACAAATAAATACTCAATACAATACCAAAGTGAATACATCATGACCAAATTTGAGACAATAGTGTTTCCTATTATTCTCCAACAAGTTTACAAGTGAATTAGGGGCCCTTTATATAGGAATAGAGCCTAACAACCTTATGAATAAAAAAATATTATAGCTTTAACCTCCTAGCCCAAAAATGGTCATTCTACAACAAACTAGAGGAGAATATGGTCAAAATACAATAGAATAATGTGAGCTAGACAATAGAACTCAAAAATGTGGGAGACCTCCAAAACCATGGCCTAAAACCACCATGAGAAAGTAAAAATGGTCCAAGAAGAGGTGTGCCCTCCCAAAAGTGAAGCAACCAACTCATCATATTCAAATGTGTGGACAAAATAACTCAAGAAGAAGTGTGTCCTCATAAAAGTGTGTCAACCAATTCCATGAAGTGAGATGACTAGTCAAAGAATGAGTGCACTCCATACGAGAATGGTAACCAACTATCATGTGTGGAATAAGAGATGAGGTACCCCAACAAAATGGTACATGTGGCACAAGAAGTGAGGCACTCCAATGCATGTGTGGTCCAATCAATTCATAACCAACTAAACAACCTCATAACCACATCATGAAATGATCAAGTGAGTGTAACAACCTCATAACTAACTCCAATCACCATAACTACCTCACATGTGTGGAAACAATATACAACAATTCTCAACAAATCCACATGTGTGGAAATATTCATCTAAGAAGAAAAGTGTGCCCTCAAGAGGTGATCTGTGTGGAATGCATGATGATGTGGAGTCTTTGTCGCATTGCCCAGTTGTCACATACCCACTACGCACATCAAGAAATTTCGTTGATTTCTCAACAATTAGAACCCCCGAAATCCTACGGGGTTTAGCGAGGGGAAAGTTTCTCTCTTGGGGTCTTGTCCACGTGACCCTATACGGTGTCCACGTGCTTAAGCCAGCCAAGGGCTTAACGGCTTTTCACGGTTCGGGAAATCATAATACGCGACTTCTATCTTTCCCATTTAAATCCCTGAAACTTTCGAGGTCTCCAAAGTTCCCCCCCCAAAGGGATATCGATGGCCATAAGCCTCCCTCGATCTAACGGCATGGATCCTTTCAGGGTTTCGGTACTCAGGAGTTCGGAGTGAAACAACTCCAAGACTCTTCGTCATTCAAATCCCCAAATTTCGATGAGCCAATTCACTAATATGGTCTCTTACGTATTAGCCCTCCTGGCTAAACCCTTGGCCCACATGACCACTATCTCACAAGACCGCAGCCTTATCCCCTGTCGGGTTTTATGACTTTCCAAGGCCGAGATGTACTCGTCCTCAGGATTTGCGATCCGCCGAATCCTGATATGCCGATATAATGACAACTGGCCCTACAATGGATGACTTTCACTTTGTCAGGATTCCGAACTTCGAAATTCCGAAGTGTATGGGCTTCTTGTCCACGGGATTCTCGATTTCCTGATGGATGACTTTCCTTTTGGGACTTTCCCGAATGCCTCGATCTCGGCCACGCATCCCCAAGAATGGACGCTCCTCGCTGCTTCTCGCTATTTCACGATTTCGCAATTTCAAATGCTCTGGGTGCCTTGTCTTCAGGATTCGTGAAATGTCGAACCCTGATATGCTGATGGGCTCCCAATATCGCCCACGTGTCCCAACAAACAGACAGCTCGGATCGTTCCCGGGACTTTTACCATGAAAATTCCCAACCTCCTGTCATTGTGACTCCCGATTTCACAAACGCTGATATCCCGATGGCCACGCCTCTTGTCGGGACTTTCAACCCCCTGTTCACGAGGGCTTAACCCTCATGCATATCTTAACAGATCCAACGACTGTCGGTTTGTTCTAGCTAAGATCTAACGGCTCAGATCTGTCCCACATCACGCACTCTCCCACTACTTCATGCACGTGGAAAGATCAATGGTCCAGATGTTCTTATGGACTTTGGGGGTCTATGATCCTGATTTCCTCGCTATTCACGAAGATAGAGGAAAAGGGGCAAGGTACGTAACGCCCTTGTTTCTTTCGTCAATCTAACAGTCGTGAATGACCATGGTTCTTCCGACAAAATATCGTATGTCGATCGATACTTATCCCTACGTTGCTACTTCGGGATTTTAAGAGGGTCGTTCCTCCTCATACAGGGTTCTGAAGACTTGCACCTCAAGTCCTTTTTCCAAGCTCTTGGTAAACCTTTCCAAGGAGGAAAATCTCTGTGAAGAGATCTATTCCAGGGAATTCCGAGAGACAGACAAGGGGAAACAAATTCCCGAGGACGGACTGGAAGTATGACTTGGTTCAACTCATGCATAATTAAATTCATTTATCAACATAAGCCATGCGTGGTCTTTCTGTTATAAGCATTTATCTATTATTTCTTATCAAAACACTGCACAGGCATTCTTATACTGTAATCGTTCACAATTTCATAGTTCTATGAGCATATATGTCAGTATATGAATTTCAAGATGCAATATGTAAAACACTTATCAGAAATGACACTAGAAGTGAGTGCAACTGCTAAGAGGGGTGCTCGTTTCCACCCAACCATAGGCATAGCGACTCCCA
>JASDQU010372966.1:24939-39825 GCA_032191745.1 Picea mariana
GACACCCTTGGGCACATCCTCCTCATCAGTGCGGGTCCCATTGGCCACTCCACGAACAATGCAGCAGAACTGAGGGGTCTCACCAGGGGACTGCAAATCACCATTCAAAACAACTTCACCAAGCTAGTCGTTGAGGGCAATTCTTTAATTATCATCAACCTGCTGAGGAAAATTATAAATAGAGCCAATCCGGATAAAATCTCGCCAAGATGGAGACTCCTGCATGGGCTGCAGACCATTGCTGATTCACTTCATTCAGGGCTGACCATCATCCCAACCCATGTCAGAAGGCAAGCGAATCAAGTGGTGGACAGTCTGGCAAATATAGGCATCAACTGGAGTGACTCGGAACTCCTTTGTAATTCAGCCTTGGAACCTGATCATCCCATTCTTCAGCAATGCATTTGCCAAGCTAGAGCGGTGGATGCTACCGCAGATGGGGTGTTATGGGAGACCACCTGGAGCGCAATAGGAGCGGGCACATGCCAACAGGGCACGGGGCCATGTGACGGGCTCGTTCCGTCGTCAGCCACCCATCCACAACATTAATATTCCCTTATGGTGATGGGAAAGCACGTAAATGCCCGCACTCGGCCTCTACTCTGTATTATGGCGTTGTTATTGGATTTGTTTCATTATCTCTGTGGTTGGATCGTTTGTCTCTCCCTTCCACAGCCATGGCCATCCTTTGATTGCGCTTACTGGTTCTCGACGGCTCCTCTCATCTCTCAACCCGACGACCATCGCCGCGTGCGCACCATGCCTAAACACAAAGAACGCTTGAGAGGGAGGCCACGGCGGGGCTCTCCATGGAGACCGCACCGACCCTCCTTATCTTTTCCTGTCTCACCTCCCACTGATTCAGTCATCCAACATGTCGAGACTCTTGACACCACTTCTCTCAACCCGCCGACTGTGAACTTCAATTGCCTAGAACTTGTTCCTCGGCTACCCAGCTCGACTCTGAGTCTTCTCCTCGCCCCACTAGTGACTGAACCAGGCCATTCTCCAAACCCATTTTTTACAAGAGATATAGGGACCAACCAGCCTCCTCCTGCGCGGAAGCCTGGGCACCCCAGCGCCCCCACCTCTGACTCCACCATAGACGACCAGCTGAAAGACAAATTAGCCATTCTCTACAGCCTCGTCTTCGAACTCCGCCAGGGGGTAGAGGATTTGCGTTTCAGGCTGCAACTCACCAAAAAAAAGGTGGCGCAATTTCTCCATCTCTTCTCCTCGTTATATGAGACTGTGCTATCACCCCCGAAACCTGCAGTAGATGCAATCGAAGAAGAAAACCAGGTGGGCGCAATGACAACTGGGGATACCTTAATGCAGGATGTAGCTACGACAGGCGAGGATAAGGCAAAGAAGAATGCAGCAGGGCCGGCAATGTGACCACGGAAATGAAGGACGATGTGAGGAATGGCCCGGGTGTTGCGACCACAGAGCAATTCGAGACGCAGTGGGGAGACGGAACAACATGTGTCGAGGAGGAACCGTGGCCAGGGGATCTTAGCGCCACCTGGCCAGGCTATGCGTACAATGTTTAGTCTACTCATGTGTCAGGTTCTCCTTTTTATGGTCTGATTATGTGTCAGTTTCTCCTTTTTATAGTTTACAGTTATGCATATGCTAACTAGGCTGCTGACTGGGCTGGTTTCACCTCTGTTGGGGCAGCCCAATCATCACAGCAGGACAATCTATGTATTTTGGAACTTCTTTTGCCTCTAGCAGGAACTTAATATATTAAACCTCTTACTTAAAAAAAAAAAAGATTTGGTGGCCTACCCTTTCCCTCTGTAGGATCTCTTTCCCCATCTTTCTCAATCAAAATTCAAAATTTCAATTTTGTATACATATATGTGGGCTACAGTTATACAACATGCACATACACAAGTTGCTCCATTACAACACACGTACATCAGGTGTTGTGCTAAAAATTAAAAAAACAAATGGAATTTCCATGCCAAGTCATGGGATCCATGATCCTTGGCCTTTAATATGCTATAAACACTCTAGTTCAACCCTTCAATTCCCTTTGAAGGCTATAAATTGATCCATATACAACCCTTGAAGCAGAAGAGAAAAAATTGAGAGAAAGTACACTCTGGATAAATTTGGCCTCATATTACATCCTTGAGTTTGCATCCCTTAGTCCCTTAAGTTTTAACTCTCCTTATGTTCATCCCCCAAGTTCTCCCTATCTTGTGAAGGGGGAACCCAATTACTCTTAGAACTTGTGAGCTTTCCTTGTATAGGATCGAAGTGGTGAAGGCTCGGGTGGAGGGACTTAATTTCTCAGTTTCGTCGAGTTGTTGATAGATGAGGTTGTCACCTATGTACTCCTACTAATTATATTAATATAAATACTCTTTTCTCATCCAATTATGTGTTGCAAATGTTTATATTATTTACCATGGGTAAATTTTCTATACATGTTAATCGATTATGCTAGTTTATATGCAAACATTTCATACATTTTCCATATTCTTGGGTATCTCTGATGTTGAGGACAAGTTGTAGGTATCGGGCATTGGATTGTGAGATCAACGATGGTCTCCTACAAATGTCTGAAAGAGGTAGGCTTCTAGCCTTTCTTTTGTTGGCATTTTCATTTATCTAGCATACTTGAGATTTGAGTTGATTTCTTGGTGTTGTTCGATCTGTTGTTGTCCTACCCTAAACCATAAAAATGTGTTCCTCATAATAGAATTGGAGACTCCCCAAACCATATATATTTTGGGTTCGATCCCCAATTGATTCTCCAATTCTATTATGAGGAATAAATCTCTATGGTTTGGGGTAGGACCACATCCGACGGAACAACACCAAGAAATCAACTCAGCTCTCAAGTATTCTAGATAAATGGAAATGCCAACTAAAGAAAGGCTAGAATCCTACCTCTTTAGGACATTCGTAGGAGACCATAATTGACCTCACAATCCAATGCATGATACCTATATCTTTTCCTCAACATCCAAGATACATAAGCATATCGAAAATGTATGAAATGTTACCATATAAACTAGCATAATCCATTAATATGTATAGAAAATTTACCATATAAACGTTTGTAACATATAATTGGATGATAAAAGAGTGTTTATCTTAATATGATCAATAGGAGTACAGTGCTAACAACCTCATGTACCAACAACTCGTCAAAACTGAGAAACTAAGTCCCTACACCTGGGCCTTCACCACTTCAATCCTATACAAGGAAATCTGAAAATATCTAGGAGTATTTGGGTTCCTCCTTCACAATATATGGAGAGCTTGGGGATGAACATAAGGATAGTTCATACTTAAGGGACTAATGGATGTAGACTCAACGATGAAATTTGAGGAAAAATTTCTCCAAAGTGTATTTTCTCTCAATATTTTATCATATCCTTCAACGCTTGTATATGGCTGAATTTATCACCTTCAAATGGAATTGAAGGGTCAAATCATGGCGTTTCTGGCATATGAAAGGAAAATCATCATGGATCCCATGACTTGGCATAGAAAATATGAATTATTTTTAATTTTGAGCACAAAACACGATGTACACAAGTTGTAATGGAGAAACCAACGTATACAAATGTTGTATAACTGTAGCGCGTGTATATGTATAAAAATTTGAATTTTTTACTTTTGACTAAGAAAGATGGGGAAATAGAGTGTACAGAGGGAAAAGGTAGGCTACCAAAGCATGATGTATAGAGTGCAGAAAAAATGAGATAAAATATTCCCCCTAATGTGTGAGGTCAAAGGAGAAATGATTATGGATGAAATACATTACAATTCCCAGAAGTGGAGTAGTGAGGACCCGGTTGGAGGAACTAGACACCCATTAGAATATTACAATACAGATTGACTTTGTAAACATGGTTTCCAATATGAAGTACACTACATATCCATGTTCTCATATAGAAGATAATTTTTCATGGTCATGAATAGGCAATCCAAAGTAGACATATTACATAGGTAGTCATAGCCACGAACAAAACACCATGGAGTCCAGTCTCAAAATAAATTGATGATATCTAGATACAATGAAGTACAATTTAATCTTCCATGATAATTGAAGTCATATAGGACTGGTGTAATGAAATAAAACAACATGTATGAGGTGATTCTACTGTGAGTATGAAGTCTTCTACACTAACCATCGATGGTGCAAGTCTGCATCCTGTGAATAAAGTAGTTCAATTAAAACACAATGAGACTTTGTTTGATTATCTCTCATTGAGGTATACCATTAACAAACATGAGACAACCCACTGATGATGAAATTAGGTGTCAAGGAACTGAGTACATTCAACAAGTGTGAATAAAGGTGTTGAGGTTGAACACTTGAAGAATTCATTGAGCAAGAGACATTAATGTATTCCCAACTGTTGATGACGAGAGAACCTACCACTATTGACTGCAATTATTTAGGTACTCTTATGAATCTAGTTATTGATTCCATAATAGATGAGTTGAATTCAGTGGAATGAGAATCGTTGAAAAGAGGGAATTAAGGTATCTCCCATCATCCAGTTCAAGGTGCAAGGAAACACTTGATTACTAGGAAGAACTTGGGCAAACAAGAAATGCATGAAACAATGACCACGTGTGTCTCTTGCATGCACCAAATGCAAGTAGTACATGAAAGAGACCCTATGAATAACAACCAATAATGAAAACTTCCTATATAGGAGAAGAAACCACCAATAGGGTCTAATGGAAGCCAATACACTACACGAATCCCAATGTGTGAAATGATTTCTTATTGTCGAACACAAGGGAAACCACCTATTCAACGACCAATGAATTGATTTCATTTGTTGGGTTCAAGGTCACCTACCAATGGTGAAAGTATGCCTAGGGTGAAAAGTAGGAAAACAGTTTGATGTGATTTTGAGATGCGCTTATAAATGGATCGTCGACATGCAAAGTCAATAATTTTGAGGAATGACCGAAACCAGTTTATACTTCCTTTGAACAAGAGAATGAGATATATGGATAACTCAAGTATCATAGACACAAAACTTAACATTGAAAAAAAATTGTGACACGGGAGGCATCAAAAAACCCTCCATAAGTACTGGAAGAATAAATAGTTGAAGGAGTAATCTCTCAGTAACGATTTCAACTTCCTAAGGCCATACTAAACCCAAACCTTTGATGAATGGACTCAAAAATTTGTGATTTTTTCAAAGGATACATGAATGTTTCCGATAGAAGATAATACTCTTTTCCCACCCTTCTCTTTTTTTTTGAATTTTTTTTTCTTTTTCATATTATTAAAGCTTGAAAAGAAATAAAAGAGTGTTATAGTACAATGGAGGAAATGAGTGTCGCAGGAAAGAAAAATAGTTCCAGAGCGCAAGGAAAAAACATATGTTCAACGCAAGGAAAGCATGTGCAGGATAAGGACACTCGGGGGATGTTTCCTCCAGGAATAAGGTGTCAATTTTCAAAGCCAATGATTTCAAGGCTAGGAAATTGATAGGAGCGCATAAGAAATTGATTCAAAAACAACATGCTGAAGTCGACATTAGGCCTAAAAGCACGAGCACTTAATATGAAATGCAGTTACAACTCAAATTCATGAACAAGGATTTCAATAGTGTTATTTTTCGTAAATTTAGTCTCCCAAGATCGAAAAAGTGTAAAAAAATACCAAGGAGAACTCTTTTAGTCAATTTTAACTAGAGTATTCCTTTTTCATAATTATTCCATTTGGTATGAAAAAGGGGTAAACTTGTATTGAATAGACATCCTTTCAAATCCATTTAACGAGTGTGAAAGAAATAAATATCACTCGGTAATATTTTCATTTTCAAGGAGTCTGAAAAGAGCTTAACTAGGACTCCAAGATGTAATGGAGGGAGTCCCATAGGTAGTGGCTTGAAAAAGACTAAGTAGAAGAAATGACGTTTCAACACAATGTCATATTGGGACTATAAAGGACTCTGAGACCTATGGAATAACTTCTGCATGGGCAGTAAATGGAAAAATTCTTCTAACTAAGGCACCCATGTTTGGTAAGTTTCTACCATGTGAATTACAACACTTTTAAAAAGAAAAGGAAGTTTTTTGTTTCAACTCACTGGGGTCAATCCTAAGGATGAAAGAATCAAGAAATGAATAATGGAAAAATGCATGAATGGAAAAATCTAACCTATATGCTGGTTTCAAGATCATTACCTATCAGAATGGATCGACATGGAAGAAAAAGTATCGATGCCCTGTAATATTCCAGATATAAAAAAGTATGCAGAACATAAATAAATAGCTAGAAATGGAAAATGAACAACAATATAACCAGAACAACAACACAATAATACCAAAATGATACCAGAATAACACCAAAAAGAGCACTTTAATTACTGAGAGCAATGTTCACTTACCTCTTCGAGGGGGAAACCTCTAGCATAGTAAAGATCTATTACAATAATATCTAAGACAAAATTTCCCATACCCTCGACTCCTATTTATGATAAATATGTCTATTAAAAGAATCATCTAGATGAAGATCCTTCTAGAAGCGAAAGTTTCTATTAGGTCTTCTTACATTAGACTTATTCTTCCTTATTTTTAGGCCTTATTAATATTGACCTTTATTACATGGAAATATAGTATTCTACCTACATGATGGGTTAGGTCCCTAACATGTCCTCCCCCTTCAAAACAACCTTGTCCTCAAGGCTTGAGATGTGGAAATTGTTGAAGAATGGTAGTTGGTTCCCAAGTGGCATCTACTGGAGTTGTATCTTTCCACTCAAATAACACTTCCTTGATGGTTCGCTGACACAGACGACGCTTACGCTGGTGCAAAACTGCTTGTGGATGTAGCCAAATGGATCCTTCTTCATCCAACTCGAGGAGGTTGGTTTGAGTTTGGCACTTAATTCCAATCACCTTCTTTAAGAAGGAAACATGAAAAATAGGATGGATCTTAGAATGATTGGGAAAAGCTAACTGATAGGCCACCTGTCCCACACGCTTGAGAAGGGTATAAGGACCAAAAAATTTGGGCACCAATTTCTGACAATAGTCAGCCTTGAGGGAATTTTTATTGTAAGGTTGCAATTGAAGAAACACCCGATCCCCTTTTGCAAATTGACGTTCAGAGTGACCTCGATCTGCTTGTTGCTTCATGTGATCCTGGGCCATGACCAAATTCTCTTAGAGGGTACGGAGAATAGCCTCTCGAACTGTAAGAGTTTGGTCAACTGCTTGGACCTTCAAGACACCTGGAAAATATGACAGAACTGAAGGTGAATTTTGTCCATATACCACTTCAAAACAAGTCATGCGGGTAGTTGTATGGTACAAAGTGTTGTACCACCATTCAACTAGTTGTAACCATTGAGCCCACTGATTTTTCCTTTCCGATGCAAAACGCCTCACATATGTTTCCAAACACTTTTTAACAACTTTAGTTTGACCATCATTCTGGGGATCATAAGTTGTGCTGAGATGCAATTGGGTGCCTTGTAGCTTAAACATTTCTTGCCAAAAATTTTTGGTGAAAGTTGGGTCATGATCATAGACAATAGAATGTGGCATGCCATGAAGCTTGAAGACCTAATCCATGAAAAGTTGAGCCACAGTGGATGTTGTAAATGGGTGTTGAAGAGAACATAAATGAGCATACTTGGAAATACGATCAACTACCACCATGATGACTGATTTATTGCTCGATTTAGGTAAGCCTACAATAAAATCCATAGAGTAACCTGCCAAATAGCAGGTGGAATCGGAATCAGTTGTAGTGTGCCAGGAGATTTGACTGTTTCACCCTTGTTGCGTTAACCCACATCACATTCAACCACAAAATTACAAACATCCTATTTCATACCATCCCAGAAAAAAATAACATTTGACCTGGTCATAGGTTTTGGTAAACCTGGAGTGCCCAGTTCTAGGTGTAGCATGAATGTCAAAAAGTACCGTGGATTTAAGTTTTGATTTTTACTTAAATAAAAACGACCTTTGTATCGAAGCTCATCATTGGGCCAAGAGTACCCTAGGGAAACTAGAGAATTGGACTGCAATTGTTGTATCAGAAGTGAACTTTTGGGATCGTGTAGCCATTCCTGGAGAATATCTTGGAGCCAATCTGGTACAATGAAGGAGAGAGACAAAAGGGACCCTTCATCTTCATATTTTCTGGAAAGTGCATCAGCAACCACATTTTATTTTCCTTTATTGTAAATGATCTCATAATCATATCCAAAGGTTTTATTCACCCATTTTTCCTTCTCTGGGGAGAAAAGGCATTGTTCCAGAAAATACTTGAGGCTTTGATGATCTGTCTTAATTTGGAAGTGTTGCCCCAATAGATAAGGGCGCCAAATATCCACGACATGCAAAATAGCCAACATCTCCTTTTCATAGATTTATTTGCCCAAATTTCTCTCAGACAGTTGTTTGTTGGTAAAGGTCAAAGGCCGACCCTCTTGCATAAGGACAATGCCAATTCCTTTTCCTGAAGAATCACATTACACAACAAAGGTCTTTGTGAAATCAGGAAGGGTCGAGAATGGAGTGGTGCACATGGCCATCTTCAAGGTTTGAAAATCCTGAGTAGCTATTGGAGTCCAAGTGAAATAATTATTTTTAAGGAGTGCAGTGAGAGGTTTCGCAATCTTTCCATAATTATTAACAACTTGCGATAATAACATGTTAAGTCTAGAAATCCATGCAAGCTTTTGAGATTCTTTGGGTGAGGCCAATCTTTCATATCTTCAATCTTTTTAGGATCCACCTCAACGTCGGCCTTTCCAACAAGATGACCCAAGTACTCGACTTCTGAGGTGCCAAAAGAACATTTAGATTGTTTGAGGAAACCTTGGTATTGAGAGAGTATCTAGAGAAAATGATCCACATGAGAAGGAAGGGTTGTCCATTTTTTACTATAGATGAGGATATCATCAAAGAAAACTAACACAAAATGACGAAGAAAATGATGGTAGACATGATTCATGAGGCTTCGGAAATTGGAGGGAGCATTACACAAGACAAAGGGAATGACCAAAAACTCATAGTGGACCTCATGAGTTCCAAAGGCAGTCTTAGGAATGTCTTCCTCTTTCATATGGATCTGGTGGTAGCCAGAATGAAGATCAAGTTTAGTAAAGAACTGAGTGCCACTCAATTCATCCAAGAGGTCATCAATGACAGGAATGCGAAATTTTTGTTTAATGGTGAGTTTGTTGAGGGCGCGGAAGTCAATACACATGCACCAAGAAACCTCTTCCTTAAGGACCATTACCACAGGAGAAGAGTAGGGGATTGTACTAGGGAGGATAACAACTTCGTTGAGCGGTTCCTGAACCATTTTCTTATTTTCATTTTTTTTGGAAAAGGGGTGACGATAAGCACATATATTGGGAGGAAGGCTTCCTGGGACAAGGGGAATGGAATGATCATGAACACCATAGGAAAGAGGGAGTCCCTGGGGAGTGGAAAAAAACAATTGATGTTTAGAGAGGATGGATTGGAGGTCTTGTGGCATAGAGGGTGTCTCAGTGGCTTGTATGGCATGGAGTCGGTCAATAATGCTAGAATGACCTTTTCTAAGCATCTTTTCCATGCAATGGGAACTAATGATCTATGGGGAAATGGCGGTGATGCCTTGGAACTTATATTTTTGGCCCTCCTAGTCTAATTGCATGGTTAATTCCTTAAAATCCATGAGAATGGGCCTGAACGTACTTATCCATTCTGCATCCAACACAATGTCACAACCGCCCTTGTCGATGGAAAACATATGAGATTTCAGGTAATATTCACCAATTTGGAGACTCACATTTTCACAACGCCCTTCATATTTCATGGACCCTCCATTGGCAATCATTATTTGGAAATTATTGAATGCATGGATATAGAAATTAGTTTCTTGGAAAATGCAACAATGAATAAAATTATGGGTGCTTCCACTATCAACAAGAATGATAACCTTCCTATGCTTGATGTAACTAATTATCTTGAGGGTTTGGGGAGCAGAGAATCTAGTGAGAGAATTTAGGGAAATGACCGGTTCTACTTCGGGAGGGGTTATGTCAGTGGGTTCAGGTGACACAGACACAAGGGGAGCCTCAACATCCTCTTCCGAAACATCCTCTGAGATGGTCATAAAAAGATTTTGTTCCTTACAATTGTGTCCCAAAAAAT
This sequence comes from Picea mariana, assembly GCA_032191745.1. Classification (NCBI taxonomy): domain Eukaryota; kingdom Viridiplantae; phylum Streptophyta; class Pinopsida; order Pinales; family Pinaceae; genus Picea; species Picea mariana. The sequence goes on from JASDQU010372966.1 coordinate 35,098, forward strand.
ATTTGTCATCACAATTATAGCAAAGGCCTTTCAGTTAGCGTTCAGCCATTTCGGCCCTGGTCAATTTTTGGATCTTAAGTGGGGTAGAAGGAGGAGTGGGGGTTATTGGTTTAGTGCGAGGAATAAAGGAGGGTTTGTGGTTTTGAGAAGAGACAACCTGCTGTGCTTCCTTAGTTATTTTAGTAGAATCCACCCAACTCTGAGGCTGAGCCATGAGGACATGGTCACGAATCTCATCCTTGAGGCCATTGATAAAACATTCTTGGAAAAAAGCATCATACATGCCCTTTTTACGAAACACCAGTCACTCAAAAGAATCTATAAACTCTTCCACTGTGCCACATTGTTTCAACTTTGTCAAATGGCCTAAATGGTTGGTGTTAGTGTCAAAGAGTTCATAAATATCTTCCAAAAATTGTGTCCAAGAAACATACCCTTAGCGGGCATTTTTCTCCATTTCCACCATTTCCAATGTTCTTGATCTAGATGGAGAACACCATACAGGAGTTTGGCCAACTCATTTGTAATTCGATACAAAGAGAAATAATGTTCCATTTGAGTTACCCAACTAGTGGGATCCGAGCCACGAAATTTGGTCACATCCACATGCGGAAGGTGTAGGTCACACTAAAAGTGATGGGGATGAAAATTATGGGAATGAGAGGAAGTTTCACCTTCGGTATGCAAAGGTGGGTTACATAAGGGAGGATCTGCAGGGATATGCAGCTTGGTACAGATCATCATAGTGATAGATTTAGGTTGGGTAGTAATGTCTTGTTTGAGGTCTTGTTTGAGTTCCTTGATTAAGGAGATGATGGAGAAATGCATGTTTTTATTGATGGTGGCAATATTGGCACTAAGTTGTCTCACTTCTTGTTGGGTCTCTGTGAAACTAGAGTGCAAGGTATTGAAGTAAGCTTCCAAGTTTTGGCTACGGGTATGGGCCATGATGATGAGGGAACATGAAAAGGGGTGGGTGAAAGGCCTGTGGAAGACACATGAAATGGGTTATGGGTGAAGTGTATCACAACAATCAGGACGACGAGTTGAATCCAATGGGGCAAATCCCAAATAAGGGTGTTGAAAGGGGGTTGGGTCCACTAGAAAAAAAAAAATTGCTAAAAAATGATAGGTATGAATGCGATAAGGGTGAAGAGAGAAATCCAATGAAATATGTCTCAAATAATGGTGCCAACAGGATCTAGACTCGATTTTTTTTTTACACCTACGGAGTTTTACTCTGATCTGAAGAATACTGCAGTGATGAAATGCACAAATCCTTAACAAGAAGAAATGTGTAGTAATTTGGCAACTCGAATACAGGAGACACAGTTGCTTGAAAATAGATCTTGTTTGTTCTATTTTTGTTTCTGTCCCCAAAGTTTAGGTATTCAGGGGTTCTACATACAAGGGTTTTCCCTGTGCTATAACTCTCTGATATACGTGTAGGGTCCAATAGCAGTACTCAGCCCAATATCTCAAGGCACCAACTAAGGAAGCTAGACCGTGCACTTAGTCATACTACCCAACTACCTAGGTACTAGAGAGTATCTTCCCGATTTTTTTCGCGGTGGCACTATAGAAGTCAGGTGGTCGATCGGTTTATTTATGGAGGGCTTCAGAAGATCTAGGTCGATTCGTATACAGGTTCTTTGTGATGCGCTACCACTCGAAGCGGTACCAACGGGGGTTATAAGGGTGGCCAACAAATGTGCTCTTAAGTAACACTTGTATTTCCTATGTGTATGAATCCCCGACCGCAGGTTGATGTGCATAACAATAGATCTTTGTAGCTTAAAGACATTGGAATACCTCTCTACCTTGAAAAAAAATTAACCCATAATTTTCTACCGAGGAAGGTGCTCTGATACCACTTGTAATATTCCATATATAAAAAAGTATGCATAACATAAAAAAATAGCTAGAAATGGTATATGAACAACAATATAACTAGAAAAACACCACAATAATACCAAAATGATACCAGAGTAACACCAAAAAGAGCACTTTGATTACTGAGAGAAATGTTCACTTGCCTCTTTGAGGGGGAAACCTCCAGCAAAGTAGAGATCTATCATAATAATATCCCAGACAAAAGTTTGCATACCCTCAACTCATGTTTATACTAAATATGTCTATCAAAAGAACCATCTAGAGAAAGATCCTTCTAGAAGCGGAAGCTTCTATTAGGTATTCTTACATTGGACTTATTCTTCCTTATTGCTAGGCCTTATTAATATTGACCTTTATTACATGGAAATATAGTATTCTACCTACGTGAGGGGTTAGGTCCCTAACATTCCCCTAGAATGACGTACAGTAGATGGTGGGTTTTCTTCAACGTGACTTGCAGAGGTAGTTGATAGATCTCCAACATGACTTTCAGAAACTGTTGACTGGACTCCAACATGATTCACAGATATTGGTGACTTGACTCCAATATTAATAGTAGTGACTCGATATTTTCTCCTGGCATGACTCGTAGAAGTTGGTTTCTTTCCCCCAACATGACTAGTATATTTTTAAGACATGTCTCCAATGTTACTAGCATAGGATGGCGACTTAGTTCCAGTATGAATCATAGTGACTGGAATGTTTCTCCCATCATGAATCACAAGCACTCAACATAAATAAAAGAGACCCAAGAAGACTCAGCAACACTCAGAACCCACCCAACAAACATCAAAGTGAGCCTAAAAGGCTTAGGAAAAGGTGTACCTAATTTTTCTGGGAATAGAAGCGCATGTGCGGACCATAGACACAGAAAACCCACGTATATACATGATTGTTCAGGGAAAACCTGTGTATGCCAAGAAAAACACTAACTATGTAATAAATAAGCTAAGTAACTCATATACACAACAATATGGAGGTTGTTAAGCAACAAGTGACACAAAAACTCAAGAAAACAGAGATCAATCAAAGACAAAAGTCACCATCTAACCCCAAAAAGTAGTATTCCCCAGCAGAGTCACTAATTTTGTTATGAAGAATAAATCTCTATGGTTTGGGGCAGGACCACAACATACATAATGACACCAAGAAATCAACTCAAATCTCAAGTATGTTAGATAAATGGAAATTCCAACAAAAGAAAGCATAGAATCCTACCTCTTCCAGACGTTCATAGGAGACCACCGTTGAGCTCACAATCATATTCTTGATACCTACAACTTGTACTCAACATTGAAGATACACAAGCATATGGAAAATGTATGAAATGTTAGCATATAAACTAGCATAATCCATTAACATGTGTAGAAAATTTACCCATGGAAAATAATATAAACATTTGCAACATATAATTGGATGAGAAAAGATTATTTCTATTAATATAATTAGCAGGAGTACATAGGTTGCAACGTCTTGTATCAACAAATCATTGAAACCAATAAACTAAGTCCCTCCACCTGGGCCTTCACCACTTCAATACTATACAAGGCAATATCACAAGTTCTAGGAGTAATTGGGTTCATCCTTCACAAGATAGGGAGAGCTTGGGGGATGAACATAAGGAGATTTCAAATTTAAGGGACTAAGGGATGCAGACTCAAGGATGTAATATGAGGCAAAATTTCTCCAAAGTGTAGTTACTCTCAAATTTTTCTCCTCTCCTTCAAGGATTGTATATGGCTCAATTTATATCTTTCAAATGGAATTGAAGGGTCGAATTGGAGTGTTTCCAGCACATGAAAGGCCAAGGATCATGGATCCTATGACTTGTGATGGAAAATCCAAAATATTTTTTATTTTGAGCACAAAATCCGATGTACGCGGAATGCAATGGAGCAACTTGTGCATACGCATGTTGTATAACTGTAGCCCACGTATATGTATAAAAAATTGATTTTTTACTTTTGACTGAGAAAGATGGGAAACAGAGTCTACAAAGGGAAAGGGTAGGCCACCAAATCATGATGCATAGAGTGTGGAAAAGAGTACTATAACAATTACATGGCATGGAAAGACAAGGAAAGTCAAGGCAAGGCAATGCAAGGTATGGAATGGCATGGCATGGAAAGGTATGGCATGGCATGGGAATTCAAGGCAATGCAAGGAAATGAAAGGAAATAAAAGGTTACACATGGTAGGTAAAGGCCATTCAATCCAAATAAAGGCATGGCATGCAAATTCAAGGCAAGGTAAGGCATGGCAAGGCAAGGTAAGGCATGGCATGGCAAGGAAAGGCATGCCATGGCATGTCATGGAAAGGAAAGGAAAGGCAAGGCAAGGAAATGGAAGGCAAGGAAATGCAAGGCATGGCATGGCATGGAAAGGAAAGGCATGGCATGGAAATTCAAGGCAAGGGAGGGAAATGCAAGGGAGGGAAATACAAGGAAAGGAAAGGCTATACATGCGAAGGGAAGGCAAGTCAAGGAATGGAAAGGAAAGGAAAGGTAAGGAAAGGCAAGGCAAAAAAAGACAAGGCAAGGAAATCAATATGATGTTGTATAGAAAAAATTCTAGTAAATAATGAATTGTTTTCTTGGAAGAAATCAGGCTCGTGAAACAATCATGCATGTAATCTTAATTTTCACGTTTAAAGAGTGGGATCCCTTATAGTCGCCCAATATTCTTCAGTAAAAAATATATACATACTTTCATTGCTCAACTTGTTGATGAGATCATGAGTCTTATTTTAAATAATTTCAACATTGTATACCATTTAATTGATAAAATCTCAATGATTTTTTTAAATACATTGATATTATGCACAAAAATGGTAGA
>JASDQU010372967.1:7330-27168 GCA_032191745.1 Picea mariana
TATTATATTTATGGACCAAATTGTTTTTTTTTTCTTTCTTAATATTTTTTAAAATTCCATGTCTCAACTCCATATTAAGCATTCAAAGAATTATACATTTCCCTTGTATTGGGAAGTAAACAACACCTATTATCATAATAATAATAATAATATTTTTTTTTTAATTTTAGTTACTTTTTAAAATATTGTAGCTAAGGGGGGAATTGAAAATTTTTATTACAGCCAACATTAAAATATTTTTGTTATTAATAATTTTTTAAATGCCACGTGTCAAATCTGTGTTAAGAACTGAATAAATTACTCATCTCCCTTGTATAAGAAAAAAATTTAAATATAAAAAGAAGATTTGAATTTCTATTTATAAACAACAAAATTAAAGACAACTCGGGGAGGGCCTCCCAAAATGGAAACCAAAACCCTTACCTGAGAATAGATATCCTAGAGTATTTTCAAGCTAGAGTTTAAAACAAGTCTTTTGGATAAAGTATCAAATAGTATTGAAGATAAATATTCCTATAGGCCTATAAGAAAAAAAACATATCGGACTATTATCTTCGAGTATTTGAGAATACATATTTAAACAACAAAAAAAAATGGACTAGCATGAAAATTTAGACGCTAGTTTTCATTGGTATCCCGTAAGGTCACTACATCTTGGGGATTTCCCAAACATCTATTTCTCTGTATTCATCTTCTATCGATATAGGAAATTCTCACGATCCAAGAGGTCTTATGTCCCTTGGAGCACTCTGGGTCTTCTCATGCCTTTACTCGTCTAGAGAACTCTAAACTTGATGTTGAATTACGATCTGCAAAAGTGCTAGAACTTCTTCTCTACCATTTTAACTGCTTGTAGGGTCACATGATTCTCTTTTTATAATTTTTTAACCACTTGGGAGACCATGACATTTACTATCCAATATGTCTCTATGAAATTCAAGTACTTCATCTCCCTAGTCTTAGAATATTGTGGGTCATCCACCCACCCCTTGACTTCTTAGACCATCCCTTATTTTGATATGTTATGGCATTGGATTCAAACTAATTCCTCTATTTCTGTGACCATTTTATTTCCCTCATCTTAGTACATATATTTTAATCTGGACCCATCCATCTAGGAAGCTCTAGAATGATTGATAAGTCCTTGGGAGGAATGTTCCTCCTGCTTCTTTCCCTATTTTCGGTCTCCCTGTGCTTCTCTCCTTGTCAACATGTTGTTTTTTAATAACTTGGTATTTGTTAGATGATTACCCAAATCCTTCAAACCCTTCTTTCTTATTGAAATATTACATCATCTCTTCCACATACGCTTACTCACCCACCTATTTGAAACCCACTACACCTTCCAATTAAACCACATTCTTCTCTGACTCTGTTGAATTCCCCCCAAATCGTTTTTAGGGGATAAGAGTTATGAACCCTTCTTAAAAACCTTCTACTCCTAGACACAATCGAGGTTCCAATAATTTTTAAAAATTCTCCTCCAACTAAAATGATTAGCCTCTACCAATTTTACTAATGTTGACCCAATAAAATGACTTCTCACGATGTGATATCATTTTCCATCCACCCTTGCAAACCAAATCCTTTTCATAAATACTTTTTTTTGGATCACATTAATCTCCACTACTTTCAAAATAATCCCACTAAATCACACATATCAACTATTCATGGTTCTTGGATCGCACAATGGTTGGTTCTATATGGGCCTCCTCTCCAAATAATGGTCGCCTACTTCGATGCCTGATCAAACTACAACCATAAATAATCTAGTAACTAATTGTTTGAGCCTCATCACCACTTCTCTTGTGCTTACCATCATGTTTCTGGGTTGGTGCAAATGACGTGAGTCACATGAGTCCCACCTTTGTTTCTCTTTCTTATCATCATTTGGTTCCAGAGACCATCTGATTCTCCTTCCCCGCTTTCTGACATTCCAAATATCATTGTTATCCCCTCGAGCCTCCAAGTGGTTGTCCTTTTATGATACCTATCCTCTATTTGTGGCACCCCATCCAGGGAATTTATGTCCTTTTCATTGATTTTTGTGCCCTCCTTCCAAATAGCCTCTGAGGTGGGGTCCCCTTCCATCCAATTTATGAGATGGTTTGCTTGTGAAACTCCTCAATTGGCCAAATAGTTGGTCACCTAGTTTGTGCTTCTCCTCACGTGAATAGGAATGATCAGAGGGATTTTTTTTATTATGTCAGCTATGTGGGTCTGTCCATAAGAGAGTCTCCAGTTCTTTGATAAATTATCCATCTTAGATTTGTCTATCATTTTTTTTAGGGTCAATATTATCATAAGAGAATATCCTTCTGCTTTGAGAGAGTTATATCCCTATGTCCTTGATATTTCAAGACATCTTAGTATGACTTCTAATTAATCCCCATTGTTGGTGTAGAACCCCAACTTTCAGGAAAACATGGCTAAGATATTTCCTTCTTAATCCCTAAGAACTCCCCCTACCCAAGGATGACCTGGATTGTCCTTTGAAGCCCCATCAAAATTCAGTTTGATGGAACCTACAAGAGGAGGAGTCCAGTTTTGAGTGGATCGATTCATGTGTTGGATAGAGACTTTAGTCACCTATTGGTAGGATTTCCCAAGTCTCCAGTTTTGGAATACAACTTCCTCTTTTTTTCTAAGAGCTTCATATTCCTTGGTTCAGGAAAAAGAATCGATGGAATCAGGACATTGGCATGAATTTATTTCTATACTTGAACCATAAGAAATTGTTGTTGCTCAAAGATTCTCCGGTTTCATTCCTTCCAAAAGTTCCACATCACAATTCTTTGGAATATCGTGCAAGATTTGTTTAAGATGGAATTGGATAAAGGATATGGAGTCCAGTCAATGATTTTTATAGACATAGCATTTTAGAATCTTCCTGATTTTCATAATATTTCTTCACCAATAGCCCATAAATTCACCCTTCCCTACAATCACATAGAATATGGTTCATGGTTTCCTTGGCTTGTATACATATCATAAATATTGAGGGACCATCAAATCCTCTCTTACTTAATTTATACTAGGTTAGGGAATTTTTTTTAAGGATAAACATAATAAGGTCAAACTTTTTGGCCAGAGCACAGGTTGCCAGACACATTACCAATCTCTCTTCCTCTCTGTTTTTTTCAATCCTGCAACTAGAAGTTATTCTTCCTGGACTTTAAATTTTTCTTCTCTTGTATTTCCCCATCTCAATATATCTATCCCTTTTATCTCTTTGATTTTCTAAAGTTGCAGGTCCTCCTCCAGATCGTTTTTACCTTCTTCATTCCAGGTTATAAGCCAATCTTCTATATTTTTCTGAATTCACTCATATCCCTCATATGGAGCTCCCGTTTCCTTTCAGTAATGATGAACATGGGTCTAGCCTTACCCCATCATGACTTTCTTAATATGATGTAATCCCTATTTTCCTTCCATGGTAGGTAGTTTTTCCTAGACATCTTCCAAAAATAGAGCCAACCTACCATTATGAACCTCCAAAAAGATTTCTTTTGGTTGAGCCCTATGTTTTTCCATGCATTGTTCCATATGACAGAGCCTGACCTACTACCCTCAATTCTAATTAAGTCTTTATGGTCCACATCTAGGGCACACTTTGCCTTCCATATTTTTTCCCACAAGGCTTTTGGGATTTTAACCCATCTCCACCAAATTATTTCTACTAAGGCTTGTCCTGTGAAATGAGCATCCCGGATACCAACAACTCCATGGGATTTGGTCCATAAAGTTTTTCCCACGCTACCAAATCCCACTTTTTCTCTTTTTCTACCCCACCCCATAGGAAAGCACGTTGTATTTTTGAATATTTTTTAAGAATTCTTTGGAAGCTACTAGGATCGAAAATAGATAGAGGGGAATGGATTTAAGAACTTATTTAATTAACAAAATCTTCCCTGGGAGGGAGAGGAAGAAATGGGTACAATTAGAAGGATTTGCTTCTAACTTGGCCAATAAATATTTCTAGGAGGTATTACGTATGAATTTTTCCACAAGAGGGGCTCCGAGGTACTTGGAAGGTATACTTTGTCATTGAAATCCTAGAATCAAAGTCGTATTTCTTTGAATTTACATCGGAGTATTAAAGAAAAAACATTGGCATTTTAATGGTTATCATTATACCTAATGCCTCTTTGTAAGTATCTAGCAGTTTTTTTATGGATTTGACTTCTCTCACTGCAGGAATTCCCATGAGGAGCTTATCATCCATGAATTGAGGTGAGTAATTGGTTCAAACACAAGTTTATTTTTTAATCCTTTTATTTTTCCTTCTGAACAAGCCTCCCCAAAACCTCTACCAAGATTATTTATAGATAGGTAGACAAAGCATCTCCCTATCTGATCCCTTCTGAGGGGTTAAAGGTTTTCAAGAGAGAACCATTTACCATAATAGAAAAGAAGGATGAAGAAATTAGTCCTTTTATCCATTGGATCCATTCTTCAATGAACTTGAATACCTCCAACATTTTCTAAAGGAAACACTAACTTATTTTATCATACACTTTCGACATCTAGTTTTATGAGAATTCCAATATTCCTGGACGTTTGCAGTGTATGAATAGTCTCATGGGATACTATTATACCATCTAGGATTTCACACCCTTCCACAAATCCCCCTTGCTTCAGCGAGATGATGCATTTAAGAAGAGGTTTGCGTCTGTTAGCTATTATCTTCTATATCACATTGCACGGAGGTATGGTTGAAATGTTTATGTTGTTTTCACCTCCTTTTCCTTGGGAATCAATGATACATAAGTAGCATTGAAATACTGAAGAATGGAATTGGATGATCTTGATTCTTCCACTACCTCCCAAATGTCTTTCCCCAATATTTTTCAGCAGGTTTGAAAAATGTCTGTGATGAACCCATCTCTCCCTATATCTTTTCTAGAGGCCATCTCCTTCATTGTCCTTTCCACTTCCTCCAAGGTTATTGGGATCATGAGGAAATTTTTTTTTTCTTGGGAGATGATATTTGGGATGCATTCTGTGATCTTTTTAATGGTCACTTATTTGTTCTCTTCTAGTTCTTCCATTATTAGTTGGAAGTGGTTCACCAATTCATTCTCTATTTCCTTGTTTTTTCCACTTTTTCTCCCAACGTCGTTGTTAAGTTGGTTATCCTATTATTATTTCTTATTTGTAGACATGTGTTATGGTCTATCCCCCTCCTTTAACCATCTTAGTATCGATTTTTTTTGGAACATAATTTCTTCTTGATTATCTCTTTTATTCAACTATGTTCATAGTTGATCCTCCATGTTCCTTTCCCCATCCATCCGATCTCCGATTATCACTTCATATTGGATGGCTTCCATATCTTAATCCACTATTCTCTTCTCTTCGAAAATGTTTCCAAAAAACTCCTTATTCCAAATCTTGATGCAGCGCTTGATATGCTTGAGTCTTTGTTGAAATTAGTACATCTTGAAACCATAGAGATATGGTTTTTCAAACCATCATTTTTGTATATTCAACATAAAATAAAGATGATACATCCATAATTTCTTGAAGTGGAATGATTTCGGTCTTTGGGTATTTTTTCCTTTCCATGAAAGAAGGATTTGATAGTGTCTAGATCCATAGAAGTAGAGAATGTCAGCTGAAATAACCTGATATCCTTGAAACATAGTCTCATAGGTTAAAAATCTATCTAATCTGACTACTACTTGTTTTTCTTCCCTTCTTCTGTTACTCTAGTTCAATGAGGCACTACTGGTTGGGGTATCTATTAATCTAAACTTCTCAATCCATTCTCTAAACGCTTAACTTTCTCTGTCCAGTCTTCTGACTCCCCATTTTTTCGCCAATAGAGACGTGATCATATTGAAGTCACCTCTGATAATCCATATTTGATCATGAAAAAGGGTCCCTAAGTAGTTTATGGATTCTAAGAATCCCCTTTAACTAAGGATTAAATGGGACATACTGATCCAGGTGGATATCAGTGGCCACCCACCTATTCCAACTTTTAACTGGCTCATCTAGACAATTTTCAGTTCAACATGTTTCTCTGTAATGGGGACATTTCTTTGTAATTGTGGGTTCTACACTTATGAGGATGTATTGAATCCCAACACAACATCCAGGTGGATATTGGTGGCTATCCACCTATTCCAATGGACTTATTTTGGAAGTTTTCATGTCATTACATCTTTATGTACTTCCAGGGTTGTTTTGAGGCCGTAAACAATGTTTTCTTGGATTTCCATAGTTAAACTATAGATGAAGTCACGGTTTGATGGAATAATGCGTAGTTCTCAAAAATACCTTTCCAACGAGATATCACATGCCTAAAACAAAGATCACATGCAAAAGTTACGACCTCAAGAAGTTAATGTACTAGCTTACCCCAACGAGGCCCACATGACTTTTGGTGCTTCATCTCCTAGGGTTAGGTTTTTGGATGTATAGGGTTTTGCCATTCATGTTTATTATAAAAATTCCTTCAGATCCTCATTGTAATAATATTCTTGCAAATGAGTGTATCCCTCACATCTCTTATCAGAGATAAAGCTGCCACCATTCTATTGAGTCTTGCACATTGTATCTTTACAGTCTATGTAAATTTATTTCATTAATTGAAATCATGTATTGTTGTATCTCTCTGTTTCTGGAAATTGTTATGTGAATTTCATTGTAATATCTCTACTTTCATTTTGTTCAAAAAATAATACCGATCAGTGGTATCAGAGAAAGATGTTCTTGATCGTTTTTCAGTTCATGTCCCCGACGAGGTCCAAGTATATAAAATCGGGTCTCAATATTTTCTCTCTTGAGGAAAATCGCTCTTGCATGCCCAAGAAACCCTCTATGGCGGAAGAAAACAAAAACGGTGGAGAAGAATATTCTATTAACCTATTGCTTGAGTAAGCTCTCGCATGATAGGGGGACGAAATGATGGAGAAATTTTCCCACGTCCTTCAATGCCTTCCAATAGCAATAGGCACAGCTTCATTAAGCAATTACTTTGGAGGAACCTCTCCCTTCAAGGTACAAGTTAATTTTTATATTCTAGTATTTGAAGGTAAAATAGATGCGGATGCCTTAGAAAAATGGTTGAATCTTCTAGAAGGTTATTTCTTTGTTCACAATTTTTATGACAAGGAAAATATCACCTTCACACTCCTCAAGGATCTCCTCCATGTCAAACATTGGTGGGAAACTTACTAGGAGAAAATTTCCACAAAGGAATCTGGAATATATGGGGTCGAGCCCACTTGGGATTTTTTTGTGGATGTGGTCAAGGAACAATACTACCCTATTGATAACTATGAAGACGAGTACATGAGATGGAACACACTTTGGCAAGAGGAGAGCCAAATAGCGTCAAAGTTCAAAAATACTTTCCATACCTTGCACACCAAGCTGGGTATCAAAAAATATGAGTGGCATCTGGTTCTGAAATACCATGGGACTCCGAATAGGTACATCCAAACTAAAATGGATTTCATAAACATCTCATCATTGAGAGATTCCTATCGATATATTTTCAAAATTGAGCATAAATTTAGGCACTAGAACAAATGGGAGTTCGGATATGCAAATCCACAACAACCAAAGCATGGTAAAGATATCACTAGCCAACATCCTCCAAACAACCAGTATAATACACAAGACAAGAAGGGTAAGGGAAATATGGAGAATGACATTGGGAAGTCGCTCGAAACAGTCATTGGTGGTCGAGATCAAAGACAAGGATTTGAACCCTGATTCAAAATCTGATCCATAAAATTTTGAAACCAGACAAATCATCGATGCAAACCACATTGTTACTATCGTGACTGCAACAATTCAACCAGAAGAACTAGTAGATCCTGAAGAGGGGGAGTGCCTCTTCCATTCACAGATATGGGTAAAGGGGACCCCATTGCATTTCATTATTGATAATGGTAGCCATAATAACCTCATATCAGCTGGGGTCATCAAATAGTTGTTGTTGTCGACAAAACCACACCCACAACCATACAACATTGGGTGCCTTCACCAGGGACGAGATCTCTACGTCAGCCAGTAGTGCTAGTTGTCCTATGGAATCAATCCCTTCAAGGATGAGCTAGTGTGTGATGCTTCTGCTCTTGATTTCTGTGATGTTGTTTTGGGCCATCCATATATGTGGAAATGTCATGTTTTTTATGAGTCTCGACCCCGTAGTGTCATTATTACTTTGTGGGATCAACTCAAGAGGACACCAGAGGTATTTTCAATTATTGTTCCACCAAAAAAATGCCGCAAGATAATCTATGATACTGAAAAAATCATCCTCTTCATAGTCTTTTTAAAGGATGCATAGAAGGCCCCTGCAACCACTGCAGCCTCAACACCTTCTATGCAACAGAAGCAGATTGCAGACATTGTTTCGTTGCCTATGATGGTTCCTACACAATGCCCCGTCAAGCCCAGAGACAACAGGTTGGTGGAACAGATTCAACCCTGCCAGCGACAGGTTCGTGACATCCTTCCATAGACCAAGTAACACAACTTATCTAACAAGGCACATAGCTCACCAAGATTTAGATTAAGAAAACACTTACCCCTCTTCCCCGGGAACTCAACACAATGGAGACCATTGCTACCTAACGGGGGAGGATTGATCCAGGTGGATATTGGTGGCCACCCACCTATTCCAACTTCTAACTGGCTCATCTGGACATCTTTCAGTTCAACACGTTTCTCTATAATGGGGAAATGCCTTTGTAATTGTGGGTTCTGCACTTACGGGGCTATCTTGAATCCCTACACAACATCGAGGTGGGTATCGGTGGCTGCCCACCTATTCCAACTGGCTTATTTTGGAAGTTTTCATGTCATTACATCTTTTTGTACTTCCATGGTTGTTTTGGGGATCTAAACAATGTTTTATTAGCTTGTCATGGTCAAACTATAGACAAAGTTAGAATTTTATGGAATAATGTGTATTTTTGAAAATACCTTTCCAACAAGCTATCACATACCTAAAATGGAGATCGTATGCAAAAGTTACGACCCCGAGAAGTTAATGTACTAACTTACCCCAATAGGGCCCACATGAATTTTGGTGCTTCATCTCCTAGGGTTATGTTTTTGTATGTCTATGGTCTTATCATTCATGTTTATCATAAAAAGGACTTCAAAGCCTCATTGTAATCATATTCTTGCAAATGAGCATAGCCGTCACATCTCTTCTCATAGATAAAGTTGACACCCTTCTAGAGATTCTTGCACTCTATATTTTTACAAACTCTTTACATTTATTTCATTAATAGAAATCATGTATTGTTGTATCTCTTTGTTTCTGGAAATTTTTATGTGAATTTCATTGTAATATCTCTTCTTTCATTTCATTCTGAAAATAATCTGGATCACATACACATTAGAGATGAAGTCTTTATACTAAGTACCTATCTTTGAGAATTGTAATGTTATGATTCTCGAGATATTGGAGTGAAGATACATTTTTCATTTCGTAGGATCCCACATGATAAGGATCCCACCTGAATCTCCCTTCGTTGCTACCACTTCTATCTCACAACCTTTCCAAAATTTGTTGGAAATTTTAACCATTGTTTCCTTATCACATTTAGTTTCCTATATCATTACTACCTCTTCTCTTTCCTAAACAATTTTCTTTTTTAGCATTCTATGTTTTCATGGAGCATTCAATCCTCTCACATTCCATGACATGAGCTTCATAATATTACCTTTTTGGGGGTCAAAAATATATTTCCGAGAGCCCTGACATTTGCCCCGAGTCCACTAAGGGTTCTATTTTTTCCTCTATGACCTGCTTATAATGTTTTCATCCCCACTTATTTTCTTCACTAGGTATTTTTTGAGGATTTTTAGGGGCTTTGTCTTGACCTCCATACTTCTTAATGTTACAGCTAATTTCCCATGAGCTACTTTATTTCCTATGGTTTATTTTATTTCACTTTGTACATTCATTAGTTGACCTATTGTAATGGAATTTATTTTTTTTTCTCCATGCCATTCCCTCAATTCTTTAATATATATTTCAAACTTCTCCAAATCCATTGTGTGGGTCGTGTCTTATTGAGTTTTATCCCCTTGTGTTGATTCCTTTTCTTCCATATCTTTCATTTCATATTCCACTTTTGTATTCTCCTCTAATTGTAACTTTGGATAAGGTTTCCTATTATTTTCCACCTCTTCTTTTGGTGTCGTTTCCATCTTCTTTGTTTCCTCCTAGGCTTCCCTGACAATTTCTTGGATACTACTCTCCTCTAGTGATTTAAAATTATTCTTGTTATTTTACTCTTCATTTTTTGTTTGTTTAATTGGTAGTCTTCCTCCCTTGTGCTTCCTGCGTATCTTGGTGAACTCTTTAACTTTTGTTCCTTCTTGGGGTTTACTAACATATGTCTTTTTGTGTAAGGGACAACCCTAGAAAATATCATTATGGATGTGACATTTTCTACATATTAAAGGTCTATGTTCCTAATATAACTTCTAGCTCCATTCATTATCTTGGTATGACACGGTCACTGACTCTAGAAGAGCCATTTCCATGTTCATATAGACACAGATCCTTGCATATAGTGTGTATTTTTACATCTTCATAACCTAAAATATATTGATGAAGGTTCCTATGGTGTTCCCTATTCCTTCTAGAGTTTCCATTTCCCAAAATTCTTGTGCAAACGAATACATTCAGATCCCTACCGAAGCCACCGTAAAGTCTTGTTTCTCTGGTGAAAATATTTTGGTCCAGTAACATAAATGGAGGCTTGTTTAGTTGAAAAAATATGGACCTTCCTCAAATACTTTATCTCTATCCTTAGAGTTGGAAAACATTATTGTAAAGAAGCCCTTGGATCTCACTTTTAGATCTACTTGTCCCTTAACTGTCCACCTAGAATTCATCCATCAAACAAGAGATTTTTTCGATATCCATATCCCCATAAAATTTCTTATTAGAGCATGATTTTTCATATTTATAATGTAGTTTCCTATGTTAGGAGAGGTGACCTCATACCTTTGATTTTCATTCAATCACACATGAAAACCATTCATTTTTGTTTTTTCAACTATGCTCACTCTTGGGTTTTTCAGCTTAGACATAGCCTCTGTTGTACCCTTTCCTATACGCCCCATTTCAGTGTGGTCAAGTTTTGTTTTCCTGACCTACCCAAAATTGAATCTTTGAACATTAGTGATTCCATCGATCTCTAACCCATTGAATGTGAAGAGGACCTTGCATTTCTTCTCAATTTTGAACTTTGTGCCACCATTCCAGAAACTCTAATTTGTTTGTCATCTTCCCCACGTGTACACATCAAACTGTACAGAGACCAGACTTCTATGCTAACCTATTCCACCCACCATTGGTCCTCCATTTTACATTCAATTATAAAAATTTACTTTTTTTTTTTTTTTAAGTTAGTAAGTATATTAAATCCTTCTAAAAAAAGTTACAAGCTGACTATTCCAGGTGTCAACAGTGCCCAGCTAGGAAACCATTGTTGGCCCTAGTTCAAAAATATAGTGACACTTGTCCAAAAATATAGTGATACTTGTCCAAAAATAGATGAGACTGACCTTGCTAAGGAAGCCTACTGTGTCGCAGATGGCTCTAAGTTGTTTGTGTTCTAATCTAAGCAGAGTGGGCTGTCTGTACATTACCATATCTAACTAAAAAAAATATAGAGTAAAAGATTGTAAAAAAGAGAACTTTTCAAAGACTTGGACCATAGGTGAGGCTTGCGAAGACTTGGGTGTTCTTTAGCTTGCCCTTGTCTCATTCAGTGCTTTCCTGCCTGAGGTCTTGGAGAAAGAGTAGCATTTTTTCCACCCTTCTTCTTTGATCTTCGTCCTTAAACTGCAAGTCCCTGATGTCCTGTTGACCCCTTGCCAAATCATGCAAAGCCTCTGTAATCTCTTCTCGGTTAGCATATTTGTGGCAAGGGGGACTAGTTGGGGAATCCGTCGAGGTGGAGGAAAGAGGTGAAGGAGCGGAGGTGGCTTTTGAAAGGTGGCATGACAGAGAGAAAGTGGGAGGTGGGCATTGAGGTGGAGGAGGAGAGGGTGGGGGAGGTGCGTAGCCCAGGGATTTCTCGGAGGCATTGAAACATTCAACATGACATCCATACTCATTTGAGAGAGGAGAAAGTTCTTGAGTGGCTTCAAGTTGTAGCTTTGCGGTAGAAGGAACCGTAATAGGTGGCAGGAAAGGGAGAGCATCGAAATCTAGAGGGAGATCAGTGCAAGGAATTTCTATATCCAAGAGGTGGTCTGAATTGGGCATTTTTCTACCCATGGCTGCGTACTAGGCTACACCTCTTCTAGATTTGCTCTCGGGTGTTGCATAAATGGTTTCGTTGTTGGGAGACTGGGGGCATAGAACTTGATGATCAGAAGAATTCTGTGAGGAAGAGGGATAGCATCGGGAGCTGATAGAGACAAAATGCTCCTGAGTTCAGCAATAAGGGCTCCAGGTCCTGGACGGGAAGGTGACCACTAAGGTGACATTCTCAACTCCATGGGCGATCTCACACTGCAAATCCTCCAACTTGTGTGACAGGCTCCCTGCGTGAAGGTTTTGCAAGGTGGAGGTGATGAACCTTAAATTGTGAGGTGATGTGCCAGGAGGGAGATAGGATGGGCCTTGAGAGCTAGTTCCTTCGAGCACCAACTAGCTGACTCTCTGGCTAGTTGGCCTCTCTATGGCTTGTGCACTCATGTTGCCTGGTGTCACCGCATCTAGGGGACGATATTTGGTGCTTTCTATGTTTCTGCAAGAAATTACCTAGGGGTGGGAGTTGGTGGAGGTCGGGGTGCAAGAGAATTCCCCATCTTTTAGATCCACTCCATAATTCGCCAACAAGTTGGCGACTTGGTTTGTTGTTCTTCGTATGTGGGATGGAAATATTACCCAATTGGGATGTAAAAGGGATTTTATTCTTAGGATCCCATTCATAAGTCTCCAACTGGGGGGATATTTTCTCTGGGTCTACTCCATTCAGCAGATGGCTAAGGAGATGTATGACAATTTGAGAATCTCCTTCAGCAATGATTGGGAAGAGATCTTGTTCTTTGGCTACTTGTAGACCTCTGAGGAGACCCCAGATTTCTGCTGCATTGTTGGTGTTGTGCCCAATATTTCCTGCTACAATATGGAGGATTTCCCCTTTGTTGTTGCGAATGACTGCTCTGTATCCAGTCGCGCCTGGATTCCCTTTGGAGGCCCCATCGAAATTCATTTTTTGGTACCCTGTTTCTGGCGCCTTCCACATTGTGGGACTTGGCTCACAATGTGTCTTGGTGCCAGATTTGATGGGCAGGGACTATGGTTGTAGTTTCCAATGATGGAGGATGATATGTTCATTTGTTGGGAAATTCCAGTCCTGATCGTTCCAGGGATGGAGGGAAATTGTTTCTTTGATGTTGGAGTGAATAATATCCCAAACCTCCTGCCAGGTTTTAGTCTCAGATTTGAAAATTTGTCAATTTCTTTCTTTCTACATTTACCAGAGGATGAAGCTCGGTAGAAGCTGCCAGATTTTGTTGAGGATGGGGGAGTTGAAGATCAAGGTGCACCAAGCTTCTAAGGTTTCCCAAATTCCTGTATGCTTTTTATCCATGGTGCGCATAAGGTTGGTGTTGTAGTCCCAGATATTCGAGTTGTAGGAGAAAAGATTTAGGAGATGATTTTCTTTTTCCTCCTCTGAGCCACAAAGTTGGCACCAAGAAGGCCCAATAAATCCCCTTTTTCTTAGATTATCCCAAGTGAGAATGCTACTGTGCACAGTTAGCCAAAGGAAAGTGCTAATTTTTTTCCAGGATTTTGTTTCCCAAATCTTGTTCTGAATTACCTCTATTAGTAGGGATCCATGCCCGGCTTTGAGCTTGTAAGCCTCTTGAATGTTGAAAGTACCTGTGGAAGTATGCCCCCATCTGAGAATCTTGTTTCCTTGTTGGTTTAGTATTTTGCTTGCGTCCAGGTGATCCATTAAAGGATGGATATTGATTTTGTTGGGAATATAAGGGCGTCATCGGTGTTTTTCCATTTGTGCCAGATGTCATGATTTCTTGCAGGGTGCCAGTAATCCTCTACTTTAATTAGACCTGCTTCTGTTATGTAGGAGAGGAAGACACTCAACTGTGGGTCTTTGTGCAAGGTAGGGAGTTGTTGGCAGGAGTCATTCCAAAAGAGGGTTGAGATACCATTTTGTATCTCCCAGAAAGAGTGTTATGCAATAAGTCCCCTGTTGTTTCTAGTTGTATTCCATATGAGTGAGCCATGATGTTGTCCATTCCATCTTCTAATTTCTTTTTCCTGGGTTGTCGGGGTGTATTTTTTCCTCCACAGGCATTCCCATAGGTCTTGTGGTCTCTTTAACCATATCCACCAAATTTTTTCACTGAGGACCTTATTGAGAATAGCAGGGTCTCTGAGGCCCAGTCCTCCTTTTTTCTTTGGTTTGCAGACTTTTTGCCAGCTTACGAGGGTTATTTTGTGTTCTTCCTTGGTACCCTGCCAAAGAAAGTGCCTTTGAATGTTTCTTAATGTAGTGAGGATGAAATTCGGAGATGATAGAGATGAGAAGGTGTAGACTGGTAGAGCTTGAAGGAAAGACTTAAGGAGGATGAGGCGTCCAGGCAGATTGAGGGAGTGAAAAGTCCATAGTGAGAGTTTTCTGCGAAATTTGGAGAGTAGAGAGTCTCAAGAGAGATTTCTTAATGGATTATCTATGAGGGGGATTCCTAGATAAGTGGAGGGTAGAGTGTTGCAGGTGAATCCCAGTTGGAGCGTGAGATGGTGTTGGATCTCAACAGGCATGTTGAAAAAGAAGATATGGGACATGGAGAGGTTCACGTCCATTCCCAAGGTTTCATGGGAAAGGTTGATGATGAATTTGATGCGGAGGGCTTCTCCACTGTAGGTAATCCCATTAGGAGTAAGTCATCAATGAATTGACTATGGGAAATAGGGGGCGAGATACCATGGGGGGTGAGGCCGGAGAGGGATCGGTCTGAGATGGAAGACTTAATGGTTCGACTGAGTCCCTCCACCAGGATTATGAAGAGGAAGGGGGAGAGCGGGTCCCCTTATGTTATGCCTCTGGTAGGAGAGAAAGGGGAGGAGGGAACATTGTTGATCAGAATGGAAAACAGAGCAGATGAAGTGAGATTGACAATCTAGGAGACCCATTTGGGGTCAAAACCGAAGGCTAGAAGAGAAGATCTTAAGTAATTCCAGCTTATTTTATCGAAGGCTTTTGAAAGATCCAATTTTAGGAGCATACCTCGTGTCTTCATCGAGTGGAGCGAATGTATCACTTCGTGAGCCAAAATGATACTGTCTAAAATTTGTCTGCCTTCCACATAATCAGATTGTTCTGGTGCGATGATGAAGGGTAGGATGGGCTTGAGGCGGGTGGCGATGATCTTTGTGAGGCATTTGTAGATGACATTTCAGAGGGCAATGGGTCGGAAGTGCGTTGGGGAGGTGGTGTGGTTTTCTTTGGGAATGAGTGTGAGAAAGGTGGCATTGAGGGCTTGGAGGACTTGACCTTATTTTCTTGAGTCATCGATTATTTCCCAAACATCCTCATGGATGATGTCCCAGCAATGCTGGAATAAATCTGGGGTGAACCCATCTGATCCCAGCGCTTTGCCTATAGGTGTATCCCGTAAGGATTGATCAACCTCTTCCTGAGTTATTGGTCTCATGAGATCCTCATTTTTCTCCTTGGTGAACTCCTTGGGCATGTTCCTGAGGATGGTCTCGATTGCATGAGATCGATCTATAGGAGGTTCTGAGAGGAGGTTTTTATAGTAGGAGAGCATTTCCTTTTCAATGTCAGAGTGTTGTTGAATTTCTATTCCCTAGTTTGAAATTAGGTGAGTGATGCAATTCTTCTGACGTCGTTGGACCATGGATCTGTGGAAGAATTTGGTTTTTATTTCCCCCTTTTTTAGCCATTGAATGCGCGATTTTTGTGTCCAAAGGATTTTTTCTTGCGCTCTTCTTTCATCTAATTGGTTGTTTAGTTTCTTTTCTTGGTGCTTTAGTGACTCCGTGAGGCCTTGTTGTCGGATCTGTTGTTGGAGGAATTGAATTTGTTGATCAAGATTCTCCTAGGCTTGAAAAATGTTTCCGAAAGTAGCTTTATTCTAAGACTTTACATGTTGTTTGACATTTTTCAGCCTCTGTTGAAATCTGTATATGGGGGTCTCTGTGTGTATGGATGCTTCTTCCCACCATGCTTGGAAGTCCGGGTGTGTCAGCCAAAATTTCTTGAAGTGAAAGGGATTTCTACCGGGAGTGCCCATGATGTTGATGGTGAGGAGGATCGACCAATGATCGGATCCCGGGGAGTCGATGATTGTCACATTCCAAGGTAGATCATCCATCATTACTTCTTTTGATAGGAGGAAGCAATCTAGTCTGTTGGATACATGTTGGTCCCCTGAGTGCCTATTGGACCATGTGTACAGTCCATTGTCTGTACTGACATCAATGAGATTTCTTAGACTAATGAAGTTGTTAAAATGCTCACTGTCGTTTCCTAAAGTGCACGTGCCTCCCTTTTTTTCCTCCAAACTTGTTATTATGTTGAAATATCCCCCCAGGATCCATCTGTGGGGGTTGATGTGATCAATTAGCCAATATAAGTGCTTAAGGAAGGAATCCTTGTCGCCTGGTTTGGCAGGGTCATAAGCGTTTGTGATGTAACCGGATTTGTTCGATTCGATGAGACAAAAGGAGGCGGTGATGGTCCATTTGGAGGTGAAGAAGTCATCCATCAGAACTGTGGATGGATTCCAAAGCATGGCCAAACCACCAGCGGCTCCCTTGGCGTCGATTTCTACATGGATGGCTTGCTTCCAACATTTTTGAAGAGTGGAGGAGGCCTCCTCTTCCGCACATTTTGTTTCTTGAAAAATGAGAATGTCTGGATGATCCTTCTTGATTCTTTCCCAGAGCATAGCTTGTTTATTTTTGGCATTCAGACCCTTATATTCCAGGTTTGTATCTTCATGAAGAGGATGGGGGGTGGAGAGGAGGGAATCTTTCTGAGATTAGATTTATCCCACCCGAATTGACAAGGAAGTTCCTGACATCCTGAATGAGTTGATGTTTTAGTTTTCTACCCCTTTTATTTTCTTATTTTGTTATTTTGTGTAGATCCTTTGATGTTCCTTTTTGGATGCCAAGGTTCGCACTAGCTCTGGTTGAACCCCCTGCTGAGGAGTTGAGAAATACTTTGTGCACTTTACACAGTTGATCTGGTGGTATTGTGTGTAATTGTTTCTTATGATAAGCTTGCTCCAAGTGTTCCATGTCGATACTGGCTAGCTCCTGATCATCCAGGTCTGTATCTGGGTCTCCTATCTCCGGTCCAAGTGTGGTGGGAAGGGAGGAGTTAGAGGGTGGTGGTTGAGAGGGATCCTCGGATAAAACTTTAGGATTCGCTAGCGAGGTCAATCCTTGGTGTCATTGAGGAGGAAGGTAGATCAGTCAGGGTTTGGAGGGCATTAAAAAAGTTCTTGGTTGGAGGTGTAGGGATCTTCAGAGGGGATTGCGAGAGTGCCTTCCTGGCTTGATGCTTGCGCCTACCCGTGACTGGGATGAATCCGCCTTTGGATTTGTCGGGGTCTTTCGTGGAGGGTTTGGTGGGATTATTTATAGGGAATTCGTAGAAGAGATGTCTATGTTCATGGAATTTCCTACACCTGAATGGAATGTGCTCATAGTCTAGGGTTTGGGACCATTCATCATCTTGATAATCGAGGGCAACAGCCCCTGGGAGGGGTTTAGATATATTCATGTAAACACAAATACATGCGTAGGTTGTGTACCTTCGTTTCTTGGTTTCTTTTGAAGCTTTGACGTAGATGCTGATGGTGTTGCCTATCCCTACAAGGATCTCTTCCAACCAGAATTCCTGTGGGAGTGAGTAGAGTCTCAGCAAGACTAGTGCATGCATGAAGTCCTCCTTTTCGGGGCTGAAACGTTCCTTCCATAAACAGAGGAAGAGGCCAATCGAATTATAGAAATAAGGTCCTCCCTCAAAGATTCGATTCCTGTCTTCCAAATTATGCAAGATGATTGTGAAGAAGCCTTTTGATCCGAGTTGGAGGTCATAGTGGCCCTTGGGTTTCCACTAGTGTTGGATCCATTTGATTAGGTCTTTTTCTGACGACCATAGCCCTAAGAATTTTCCGATCAAAGCAAAATCCCTCATGTATTGTTTTTGTTCCTTGATTCATGGAGAGCTGATGATGTATTTCGGGGAAATTGTGTTAAGGTCCTAACCCGCACATAGGTAGATCAATGTATTCGGATGTAATAAAGGTCAATATTAATAATGCCTTTCACTAAAATAGAATAAGGCAGATGTAAGAAGACCTAATAGAAGATTCTGCTTCTAGAAGGATCTTCCTCTAGATGCTTCTCTTAATAGACATATTTAGTATAAATAAGGGTTGAGGGTATGAGAACCCTAGCTTGGACATTATTGTAACAGAGTGCTGCTCGATTGGAGGTTTCCCCCTCGAAGAGGCCTGTGAACATTGCTTTATGAATGAAAGTGCTTTTTCTATTGCTATTGTTATATCATTGCTGTGTATTGTGAAGATTATGTTGGATATTTTACTGTTATTCTGCCATTTCTAGCATTTTATTTATGTTCTGCATATTTTATATATCTGGTATCTTGCAAGTGGTATCATAGCACTTTCCTTGGCAGAAATCGTGGGTTTTTTTTTCATGGTAGAGACATATTCCAGCGTCTTTAAGCCACAGAGATCTGTCGTTATGTGCATAAACCCGCGGTTGAGGGATTCATACACGTAGGAAACACAAGTGGTTCTTAAGAACACATCTGTTGGCCACCCTTGTAACCCCTGTTGGTACCCCTTCGAGTGGTAGCGCATCAGACAGCACCTTTGTACGAATCGGCCTAGATTTCCTGAAGCCCTCTTTAGATAAACCTATCAGTCGTCGAACTGCTATAGTGTCACCAAGAACAGCACTTGGGAAGATACTCTCTAGCATCTGGGTAGCCGGGAAGTACGGCTAAGGGTACGGTCTATCCTCCTTAGTTAGTGCCCTGAAATATTGGGCCGATTACTACTGTTGGACCTCGCACGTATATCAGAGAGCTATAGCACAGGGCAAACCCTTGTCTGTAGAACTCTTGAATACCTAACCCTTGGGGAACATAAAAAAATTAAACCGACAAGATCTATTGCCACGCATCTGTGTTCGGGTTGCTAAGTAAATACACATTTCTCTCTGGTTCAGAATTTGGGCATTTCATCACTGCAACATTCTTCAAACCAAAGTATAACTCCGCAGCTGTAAAAAAAAAAAAGTCTGGAAATTTTTTCACCATTATTTGAGACCTATTCCATTAGATTCATCTCTTCTCCCTTATCACATTTATCCATATCATTTTTCTGCAAAAAATTTTAACCCCGCCTTCTCCCTTTTCAGTTCACCCATCCTCATGGCCCATGCCCATAGCCAAGAACTAGAGTCTCGCTTCAACACCTTGCAATCTGGTTTCCTCGAGACCCAACAAGAAGTGCAAGAACTCAGTGCTACTATTGCCTCCCATGATGCATCCATAAATGCATCCGTAAATGTAGCCGTGCAGTCCGCAATGGTGGAAGTCAAACATGAACTGACCACCTAGCTTGAATATGTCTTTGCATCACTCTGCACCAAACTTAAGATCCCTACCGATGACTCTTTTCCCGATGCACATAAAAAGATTGAAGGTGAAACTTCTTCCCATTCCTTTCAACCCCATCACTTTCAACGGGACATACGCCTTCCGTGGGTGGACGTAACCAAATTTGATGGCTCGGAC
>JASDQU010372967.1:55560-70357 GCA_032191745.1 Picea mariana
ATTATCAATACAAATGCTATTTTTCCAAGATGAAAATATCCATCGTTGCCCTTTCCCATAAATTGCAATCTCACCTAGTCTATGCAATTTTACTGCAATCTGATCTACAACATCAATGCTTCTAAAATCTCTGCATAAATAATTCATCTGTCACCATCGGTCACCATGGATCTGCTACATTAGTCCTTACCTGCTCAGGTGGATTAATATTATAGACTTTAGTTAATAGTTATTTTTTATATTTAGCCATTTAAATTTACATATTTAACAATTTTTTTTTGGCAAAATTAAACAGATAGTATCTCAAAAACAAAACTTAGAAAGTTTAAACTAAAATAATATTATATATAAAAAAGTTGAAATTTTTAAGAAATACATGAATCTGCTACATTAGTCCTTACTTGTTTAGGTGGATTAATATTATAGACTTTAGTTAATATTTATTTTTTATATTTAACCATTCAAATCTACATATCCAACAATTTCTTTGGACAAAATTAAACAGATAATATCCCAAAAAACAGAACTTAAAAAGTTTAAACTAAAATAATATTATATATAAAAAATTGAAATTTTTAAGAAATACATGGATCTGCTACATTAGTCCTTACCTGCTTAGGTGGATTAATATTATACACTTTAATTAATAGTTAGTTTTTATATTTAACCATTCAAATCTACATATCCAACAATTTCTTTTGACAAAATTAAACAGATGATATCCCAAAAAACAAAACTTAGAAATGTTAAACTAAAATAATATTATATATAAAAAAATTGAAATTTTTAAGAAATACATGGATTTGCTACATTAGTCCTTACGTGCTTAGGTGGATTAATATTATAGACTTTAGTTAATAGTTATTTTTTATATTTAACCATTCAAATCTACATATCCAACAATTTCTTTTGGCAAAATTAAACAGATAATATCCCAAAAAACAGAACTTAGAAAGTTTAAACTAAAATAATATTATATATAAAAAAATTGAAATTTTTAAGAAATACATGGATCTACTACATTAGTCCTTACCTACTTAGGTGGATTAATATTTTTTTTTGTAAGTAAAAGGTTGGATCCTATTATATTAATATCGGCAAAAAACATATCAGAAGGTGATGCCAACTGTCCCGCCTAAGCAGGAAACCGGGACAGCTGGGCATCCATGTCCAAGTGTCTCCCTGTATGCAGAGTAAATAGAAGTCGTCCAAGGTATCTTTGCTACGTCCCGCCCGAAGGAAACCGGGATGAGTAGGCAAGGTCCTAAAACTGATGCTATTGTCTAGAGCTAAGAGACAATTATATTCATCTAGCCGAAGGCTTAAACTAAAATAACTGAACAAAAAACAAAGTCTGGGACTGCATATCAGATAACCTCTGAGCTCGGGTGTGTGTCGTCGACCGTTGCTGAGTGCTTCCATCGTGCAGGAAAGGCGTAAACTCTGGCGCAAGTCGGGCATTGCTTTTTTGGTGTGGCTCTCGAGTGCGCTGCGAAGAACATGTCGAGGCACTGCTCCAATCTTGCCATGCGGAAGACCTGGTCCTCAAGCAGATTCCTCATCTCAAAGAGGAGATTGAGATAATCCCAGTCTGTTGAAGTTTGCTGCTCTGGGCGATTGCTGTCCTCGCGCTCCTCTGTGGTGGCCGCTCTTCCGCTCTACTCGTTGGGTGCCTCTGCTTCCCTGGTGGGTTCAGGGGGAGGTTCTTCCACCACGTAACAAGGTGAGTAAGGCCTTTCATCGCCTGTGATGCCTTCTGCCAGTTGTGAAGGATCTGCCAAGCCATAAGACGTGCACGGGTGCCAGTGTACAGGCGCGGTGAACAGGGTGTGCTCCGTCTGAAGTTCTGAACCTCCTGCCGGAATCCTCTCCTCACTGAACGCTCTTGGAGGCCTCCTGAGCTTCTGTCTGCGTCTTCTGGTGGCCATTGCCATTGCCCTTTCAAAGGTTTCCTTTCGTTTACGGCACGATTGTGCAGCATACCAAGCCGCCCCCCGTCGCGACTTGCCTCTAATTCTTGGCATGTTGTAGTCCCGATGAATGCTCCCAGGGCTCTCAGTTGAGGTCGCAATATGAGAAAATCGACCGTGGTGCTGGTGCGCCTGGGTGTTCGAGGGCAGCCGACTGCCAAGACTACCAACTCGAATAATGAACGCTGAAACGGTGTCTATTGCTATGACCGCATCCATCATTTCCACCATTAAAACCCACTGTTTAGTGCTGGTACCCATCACTTGCGCGAGGGGTCTCGGCCCTTGAATGCTCGTGCGTGTGTGCATGGCTCGTTAATGAGCGAGTTGACGGGAGCTGGTGGATGTATTAACTTCACGTCCCGGCTCCCCTCCACGTGGTTGCATTGCCCTCCCTGTCACCCCATCCGGGGACTTAGGTGGATTAATATTATAGACTTTAGTTAATAGTTATTTTTTATATTTAACCATTCAAATCTACATATCCAACAATTTCTTTTGGCAAAATTAAACAGATAATATCCCAAAATACAAAATTTAGAAAGTTTAAACTAAAATAATATTATATATATAAAAATTGAAATTTTTAAGAAATACATGGATTGCTACATTAGTCCTTACCTGCTTAGGTGGATTAATATTATAGACTTTAGTTAATAGTTATTTTTTATATTTAACCATTCAAATCTACATATCCAACAATTTTTTTTTGGCAAAATTAAACAGATAATATCCCAAAAAACAAAACTTAGAAATTTTAAACTAAAATAATATTATATATAAAAAAAATTGAAATTTTTAAGAAATACATGGATCTGCTACATTAGTCCTTACCTGCTTAGGTGGATTAATATTATAGATTTTAGTGAATAGTTATTTTTTATATTTAACCATTCAAATCTACATATCCAACAATTTCTTTTGGCAAAATTAAACAGATAATATCCCAAAATACAAAATTTAGAAAGTTTAAACTAAAATAATATTATATATAAAAAAATTGAAATTTTTAAGAAATACATGGATCTGCTACATTAGTCCTTACCTGCTTAGGTGGATTAATATTATAGACTTTAGTTAATAGTTATTTTTTATATTTAACCATTCAAATCTACATATCCAACAATTTCTTTTGGCAAAATTAAACAGATAATATCCCAAAAAACAAAACTTAGAAAGTTTAAACTAAAATAATATTATATATAAAAAAAATTGAAATTTTTAAGAAATACATGGATCTGCTACATTAGTCCTTACTTGCTTAGGTGGATTGATATTATAGATTTTAGTTAATAGTTATTTTTTATATTTAACCATTCAAATCTACATATCCAACAATTTCTTTTGGCAAAATTAAACAGATAATATCCCAAAAAACAAAACTTAGAAAGGTTAAACTAAAATAATATTATATATAAAAAAATTGAAATTTTTAAGAAATAGATGGATCTGCTACATTAGTCCTTACCTGCTTAGGTGGATTAATATTATAGACTTAGTTAATAGTTATTTTTTATATTTAACCATTCAAATCTACATATCCAACAATTTCTTTTGGCAAAATTAAACATATAATATCCCAAAAACAAAATTTAGAAAGTTTAAACTAAAATAATATTATATATAAAAAAATTAAAATTTTTAAGAAATACATGGATCTGCTACATTAGTCCGTACCTGCTTAGGCGGATTAATATTATAGACTTTAGTTAATAGTTATTTTTTATATTTAACCATTCAAATCTACATATCCAACAATTTCTTTTGGCAAAATTAAAGAGATAATATCCCATTTTTTTATATTTAACCATTCAAATMTACATATCCAACAATTTCTTTTGGTAAAATTAAACAGATAATATCCCCTTTTTTTATATTTAACCATTCAAATCTACATATCCAACAATTTCTTTTGGCAAAATTAAACAGATAATATCCCAAAATACAAAATTTAGAAAGTTTAAACTAAAATAATATTATATATAWAAAAATTGAAATTTTTAAGAAATACATGGATCTGCTACATTAGTCCTTACYTRCTTAGGTGGATTAATATTATAGACTTTAGTTAATAGTTATTTTTTATATTTAACCATTCAAATCTACATATCCAACAATTTCTTTTGGCAAAATTAAACAGATAATATCCCAAAAAACAAAACTTAGAAAGGTTAAACTAAAATAATATTATATATAAAAAAATTGAAATTTTTAAGAAATAGATGGATCTGCTACATTAGTCCTTACCTGCTTAGGTGGATTAATATTATAGACTTAGTTAATAGTTATTTTTTATATTTAACCATTCAAATCTACATATCCAACAATTTCTTTTGGCAAAATTAAACATATAATATCCCAAAAACAAAATTTAGAAAGTTTAAACTAAAATAATATTATATATAAAAAAATTAAAATTTTTAAGAAATACATGGATCTGCTACATTAGTCCGTACCTGCTTAGGCGGATTAATATTATAGACTTTAGTTAATAGTTATTTTTTATATTTAACCATTCAAATCTACATATCCAACAATTTCTTTTGGCAAAATTAAAGAGATAATATCCCATTTTTTTATATTTAACCATTCAAATCTACATATCCAACAATTTCTTTTGGTAAAATTAAACAGATAATATCCCCTTTTTTTATATTTAACCATTCAAATCTACATATCCAACAATTTCTTTTGGCAAAATTAAACAGATAATATCCCAAAATACAAAATTTAGAAAGTTTAAACTAAAATAATATTATATATAAAAAAAATTGAAATTTTTAAGAAATACATGGATCTGCTACATTTGTCCTTACCTGCTTAGGTGGATTACTATTATAGACTTTAGTTAATAGTTATTTTTTATATTTAACCATTCAAATCTACATATTCAACAATTTCTTTTGGCAAAATTAAACAGATAATATCCCAAAAAACAAAACTTAGAAAGTTTAAACTAAAATAATATTATATATAAAAATATTGAAATTTTTAAGAAATACATGGTTCTGCTACATTAGTCCTTACCTGCGTAGGTGGATTAATATTATAGACTTTAGTTAATAGTTATTTTTTATATTTAACCATTCAAATCTACATATCCAACAATTTCTTTTGGCAAAATTAAACAGATAATATCCCAAAAAACAAAACTTAGAAAGTTTAAACTAAAATAATATTATATATAAAAAAATTGAAATTTTTAAGAAATACATGGATCTGCTACATTAGTCCTTACTTGCTTAGGTGGATTAATATTATAGATTTTAGTAAATAGTTGTTTTTTATATTTAACCATTCAAATCTACATATCCAACAATTTCTTTTGGCAAAATTAAACACATAATATCCCAAAAAACAAAAATTAGAAAGTTTAAACTAAAATAATATTATATATAAAAAAATTGATTTTTTTAAGAAATACATGGATCTGCTACATTAGTCCTTCCCAAAAAACAAAACTTAGAAAGTTTAAACTAAAATAATATTATATATAAAAAAATTGAAATTTTTAAGAAATACATGGATCTGCTACATTAGTCCTTCTTAGGTGGATTAATATTATAGATTTTAGTTAATAGTTATTTTTTATATTTAACCATTTAAATCTACATATTCAACAATTTCTTTTGGCAAAATTAAACAGATAATATCCCAAAAAACAAAACTTAGAAAGTTTAAACTAAAATAATATTATAGATAAAAAAATTGAATTTTTTAAGAAATACATGGATCTGCTACATTAGTCCTTACGTGCTTAGGTGGATTAATATTATAGACTTTAGTTAATAGTTATTTTTTATATTAAACCATTCAAATCTACATTTYCAATAATTTCTTTTGGCAAAATTAAACAGATAATATCCCAAAAAACAAAACTTAGAAAGTTTGAACTAAAATAATATTATATATAAAAAAATTGAAATTTTTAAGAAATACATGGATCTGCTACATTAGTCCTTACTTGCTTAGGTGGATTAATATTATAGACTTTAGTTAATAGTTATTTTTTATATTTAACCATTCAAATCTATATATCCAACAATTTATTTTGGCAAAATTAAACAGATAATATCCCAAAAATCAAAACTTAGAAAGTTTAAACTAAAATAATATTATATATATAAAAATTGAAATTTTTAAGAAATACATGGATCTGCTACATTAGTCCTTACTTGCTTAGGTGGATTAATATTATAGACTTTAGTTAATAGTTATTTTTTATATTTAACCATTCAAATCTACATATCTAGTAATTTCTTTTGGCAAAATTAAACAGATAATATCCCAAAAAACAAAACTTAGAAAGTTTAAACTAAAATAATATTGTATATAAAAAAATTAAAATTTTTAAGAAATAAGATAAAGATTTTGAAATATATTATAGTACAACTAATAAAACTCACACCGTCAAGACTTACTTACCACAACAATATAAGAACTTCACGACCAAAAATAAGTGCTGAAGGGTGGATGTTATATTTGGAAGACATAGGTTTTCCTTTATAGGGACTCAACCTACGTCTTCCATTATAGGACCCCACCCACTTTTGAAAC
This sequence comes from Picea mariana, assembly GCA_032191745.1. NCBI lineage: Eukaryota > Viridiplantae > Streptophyta > Pinopsida > Pinales > Pinaceae > Picea > Picea mariana. Next base: position 62,088 of record JASDQU010372967.1, read on the forward strand.
TGGTTTAACTTTCTTAGAGGTTTTTGTAGGTAATTGAGTTGAGCCAAGGTTTATAGGGGCACCCACTTTTGAAACTCATTTAACCTTTTTAGAGCGGTTTGTAGGTACCTGAGTTGAGCTAGGGTTTATAGGGATAGTGCATTCTACTCGACCTTAGATCTCCTCTGGATAAAAATAAAAAGCAGTTTCCATAAAATCAGTTAAGTGGTGGGTCATTTCAATACAATAGTAAAAGACAATTTCTTTCTATGAAAATTAAACATTGTTTTTCAACTAGTGTTTTACATAGTTTATTGTATCTTTAATAATGAGGGTTGAGTACAAGTTTTAAGGAGTGTAAGAGATTTCATCTTCATAGGAATTTTACCTCCATGGATACTCAAACCTCCTCTTTTCTTATGCCCTTTCTTCATGCATTCAAATTAACTATCACATTGCTTTGATTCTATTTGATTTAGGGGATTCAAAGGAATCCATTCAATTCGATGTTATTCCAATCTAGTGGTGGTTCTTCATTTTATTCGATTTAGGGGACTCAACAAGATCTATTTCAATTGGGTGTTATTCCATTCTAGTGGTGGTTGTTCATTCTATTTGAGGGATTGGCTCATGCATTCCCACACTATGGCTAGAGACTATAATTCAAGTTGGTATGGGTGGCTAGGTAGAGTTATGAAAGAGAAATATGTAAACCTCAAAGATAGAGATGGAAGGATGTAGAGGAGCAAAGAGGCTAGGTTGGTAGGARACTATTCCTATTTTCTTGTGGATTGCTACTCATTGGGTGCTCAAGAGCTAAGAGATGACTATGCTAGGTTGATCTTCAAAGTAGATAATAGATTAGACTTTGGTTGMAACACTAAGATTACTAAAGAGGGATAACGATTTCCTAAGGGAATATTGAACAAAGAAATGAAAAGCCTTCCAGTATACACGAGGGACTATTTAGCATAGAAAGGGTATATTCTTAGCATTGTGTGGGGCAGTGAAGGGAGTGCCTTTGATATAAGGTTGCTTGGAGAGTTATGTCATAAATAGATGGTCAGGTGATCCAAAATGGATCATTATATAATTTTCCATCTAATTTGGTACTTTCTAGACGGAAAAATTAGAGATATGGGCTTGTAGGGTCCATTTTAGGGGAAAATCCCACTTTGGTGATTTGGGGCCCAGAAATGTTTGGAGCATGTTTGAGGCCTTAAATGACCTTTTTTGGGGCAAAAATTTGTAAACAAAGTTTCATCCTCTTATTGAATTTAACTATATCTCAGTCACTGACATTGTTGCCAATAAATTATCTTAACTAGAAAATATCAATGCTGATATAAAAATATGAATTTATGCAGTAACCCACAACTGAAAGATAAAACAAAAATTTAACAGTGGAAGCATACTAAAACAAGCACAAAAATTACTAGACACCAGATATTACCCAGGAAACCCTAGTGCGGGGAAAACTAACAAAGAGGGGGATTTATTGTGGGCGTCCAAGAGAAATTACAGAAGCAGAAAAAATGGAATTTTCTTACAGAAATTTCTAGCAATCTTTCTCACTCCTCAACTAAAAAACAACACAATAAAATTGTTGTAAGGCCTAGGTATAGAGTTCCCAGTACTACCCAAAAAGTACAACAAATGTATGGCCTTAGTATATCCTGTACAACATGTATTATTTCAGCCCAGTACGGCCTACACAACAACTGGTATGGCCTATAGAAAAAGCCCAACAATCGACCTATAGAATGTTTCTCTCTTGGTCCTGAGTTCAACCTCCTTGGCTACCTAGAATGGTCTTGATCTTACCTCCACTAGCTACTCCAAACTAGCCTAGAACTCATCCTCTGCCTTAGCTGCTAGCACACTGCCTTCTCTTACCCAAGTGCCCCTCTTTCTCTCTATAATATACACAGGGAGGTAATATAGGTGGTAATATGGGAGGTACCCAATGGGAATGGGGCCATTCAATGTAAGGTGGAATAGGTACACTGTGATATTAAATAAGGCCCACTATGGTAGTTGGATAGAATAAATGGGTAGTTAGAAATAATAAATGGTATTTCTAGAAGATACCTTCTCTAGAATGTTCCTAGGAGATAGAGAATGATATCTAAGGAAGTGTAAGCAATGTAATTGGCATGATGAAGATTATTGTTGATGTATAAGCAAGTATTGCTTGAGGAGTTTTATCTTTCCTTAAGGATTAATACATGGTGTTACCCTAGCTCAAGAGTCTTCAATATTCTTGTGTTCAGTGTTTCAGTGAATGGTTTTATTTTATTCTTGGTTATTTCTGAAGGTTATGTACAGATCTAGTATTGTTATACATCAAGAGTATACAATAATATTGGTTTTATTTTATATTTTTGTTATGAACCAGATACCTGCATAAAGAAACACCACTATATTCATAGAACCATATAGAATAAAATCACGCTTTATTATAAGAAAAACCCTTTAGGTAGGGAAACAACATACAATGGATCCTATTATGGAAGGGATCCTCTCCTGTTCACTTGCCTCTTCGAGGGGGCATCCTCTAATTGAGCTACACACTCCCAATACAATAATTCTCTTCCCTTCCTTTCCCAAGGAAAGAACTATAGTACCACTTGATGTATAACAATACTAGATATGCAAATAACCTTTAGAAATAACCTAGAATAAAATAAAACCATTCATTGAAACACTGAACACAAGAATATAGAACACCCTTGAGGTAGGGAAACGCCATGTATTAATCCTTAAGGAAGGATAACACTCCTCAATCAATACTTTCTTGCACATCAAAAATAGTATTCATCATGCAAATTACATTGCTTATACTTCCTTATATAGCATTCTCTATCTCCTAGGGACATTCTAGTGAAGGTATTTTTTAGAAAGCCCATTTATTATTTCTAACTACCCATTTATTCTATCCAACTACCATAGTGGGTCTTATTTAATATCATGGTGGACCTAGTCCACCTTACATTGACTGACCCCATTCCCATTGGGTACCTCCCATATTACCACCTATATTACCTCCCTGGGTATATTACACTCTCACTTGCTCAACCTCACAAATGAGAAATGTATTTTGTCCTCTCACCCTCAACCTCCTTTTATCTCCCTAGCAACCCTTCATCATGTTTGACATGTGTGTCAAGGCTTGTCCTCAATGGCTGAGAGTTGGGCCTGCTGGACCCCACTCTCCACTAGGAGGTGCGCCCCCCTTGTACATGGATCCACACTCCACTAGAAACAACCTTAGAGGTGCGACCTCTCTGCTTAGGCCCCACATTCCACTCAAAGATGAATTTTTTTGCAATCCTAAGTCTACTTAGGATAAGAAATAAAAAAGGTTGATCTGGGTTGTTTAAGGTGCCCCTCAACTAGCCTAGGACACATAGGAACAACTGAGACACCAACCGATCTAAAACTAACACTCCCTCTTATCAAGCAATGTGTCTCCACCAGGATCAATCTATGATCCAATTAAATCTACTGTTGTTGTTGTAGCTTCTCCCTCTGAATTGGAAGATCCACTTGCTACTTTTTTTGGACTCCTATCTCATGTGTTGTTCTTCTCATCCATCAATGTCAAGTCATACCAAATGAATTTATTTGACACTGATCTCTGGTCCAAGATCCCCTTGGACCCACCTACAGGTTTTCCCAACACCTTGTACATCATACCTTGCTTGATGCCAAGCTTCACTATTGCATCCAAGACCACTTTCTTTTCCCATATGAACACATTTCCATAAGAGAACATTACTTCATACCTCATATCCTCCATAGTTGATTTAGAGAGAAAGTTAACTTTCAACTCTGGCACATACATCACCTCATCCACCTCTAGAGACATTCCTGACTCTAGTTGGAATCTGATGCATCCAACCCCCTTTACTGCATGCCTGGTCCATGCCCCATTCTTCACATGGAATTATGAGCCCGTCTCCGAAACACTAAGGAACACTGACCTCATTCCTGTCATATGGGAAGATGACCCACTTTCCACGAACCATGCCTCGCTGTCCTCAAACTCAAGAAATCTACTATTGCTAGAAAGAGTGGAAACCAGAGAAAATTCATCCTTGAATTTCTCTACAAACAAATACATCTCAGTAGATGTTGTAGCTACTAACTCCAACTCCTTCTTCTTATTCTTGTTAGGACACTTTCTGGCATGGTGTCCAATTTTGTGACATGCAAAGCATCTCACTTTTCCCATGTCCCTGTAGTCTCCCGCTCCACTTCTCTTCTTTGCATGAAGAGCCACATTCTCCTCCTCCTCACTCATCGGCTGAATATCCTGAGATGCATCCACTCACAACTCCTCCTGGGTGAGGTCATCCCACAACCTCTCCCAGTCAAGGAGTTTCTCTCATGCAACCACCCCTTGGATAAAGACATCCCATTGCTTGGTGAAGCCATTCAAGGCTGTCCTCACTAGATCGGTTTCATCTATAGTCTCTCCCACTGCTACAAGTTCATGTTGAATCTAAGTGAACTTTGTGAGGTAAGTGACCTTTGAATCTTCCTTTTCCATCTTCGTGCTTCTCAACTTCTCTCTGAGAAGCATCTTTCTGCTCTGGTTGTTAGACTGGTATAGCTTTACCAGGGCCTCCCACATTTCCCTTGTTGGATTCTTACCAGAAAAATGTGGAATGATGTGGTCCTTGAAACCATTCGCAAGTATCCTTCTGGCCTTGACATCCTTCTTGGCATGGGCAGCTAGCTATACTAGATCAACTGGGGCTGGCACTTTTTCTTCTGCAATTTCCAACAGCCCATTCTCTAGGGATGATTTTAGGGGCTAAATTTCGCTCATGGGCTAATTTTCCATGTTTTTTCCCAAAAAAATATTCACTATTCTAAAAATGATTCGCCCAAATTCTATAGGATAAAATTATTTTACCTTAAAAATCGCCAAAATTTTATACAAACTATATAAAATCCTTAGAAATTTGAATATTTTTACAAAAATATTGCCCACCATTTATAGTTGGCATATGAAGGATTAGGAAGATTCGCCAAGGTTTCTACATTTGAAAATAAATTTCCATCCTTAAAATCATCCCTACCATTATCCTCCAGCTCCAAGCTAATTCTCTCCCTCCAAGGAAAAAAATTTGAGGCTCCATCTAGCCTATCCTCAACCCTCAAGCCTACACTGGCCATTTGAGCCTGCTACCATGTTTCACCCACACTCTTCTTGGTCACACGTCCCACTTGTTTATTTACTCCTCCTGGTCTGCACAACAATTCACTAGGTTCTTTTTGTACTCAGAGGTTGCGCTCTGATACCATGTTGAATTTACCTATATCTCAATCACTGAGATTGCTGCCAATAAATTATCTTAACCAAGAAATATCAATGGTGATATAAAAATCTGAATTTATGTAGTAACCCACAACTGAAATGTAAAAGAGAAATATCACAACCTTTTGAAGAGGCTCGATATTTCATTGAGGCCTTTTGAAATATGTTGTGTTGATATTTCGAAGAGGACTAATAGTTAATCAAATCTCTTTAAAAGGTATCAAGTGGATCTTTAAAGGACCCTTGATAGTTCATTGGGGCCTTTCAAAAGATGTCAAGTTGATCTTTCTAGGAGGTCCATTAGTTCAACGAGGTTGTTTGAAATATGTTGAGTTTATCTTTCAAGGAGACCTAATAGTTCATTGGGACCTTTTGAAAGATTTTGAGTTGATCTTTTGAAGCGACTCAATAGTTCATTGGGGCCTTTTGAAATATGTTGAATAGATCTTTTAGAGACGTCTGATGGTTTGTCGGGGAATTTCGAAATATATTCTTTTGAGTGAGACTAGTTTTCCATCAAGTGTATCTTCAAGAAGGCCACAATGGGGATACTTTCATTAGGCACGATGATACACATGGTGTTTGAATGTTATGCATATGGCCCATCTTCAAGAAAGGCTCGATTGTGATACTTTAGTTAGGCCCAATGGTTTATTTGAATGAGGGTTAATGGCTTGAAGGGTGATAGTTATGTTTGAAGGATTTACCTTGGCAAGATGGATCAAACAAGGAAATGTTTAGTAGAGAATGGGATGCATGCACTAGGAAGGCTTAAGTTCAAATGGAAAAAGGAATTCAGTAACCCTGAAGGACCAAGGTTAGAGGAAAATAAAAAAAAATGTGCTCTTCTTCCATAATAAGGCTACCGAAGTGGATGAGTACATTACAATAGATTTATTTCTAACTTCTGAGAAAATAATCTTCAAGGTTGTGCCAAAACCAAGGATCTGAATATTCCACTAAAGATAATTTTTTTCATAGCTAATGCAACCCATTAATGCACTTATATTTCTATACTAGCACTATATTTGTGTTTGAATTCATTTACATTACGACCCTTCCATAATTTGGTTTCATCAAAATAAATTGGGCATGGTTCCTGTAATCACTTGTTATTGATAAGATGACTCATCAATGATTTTGTATGTTGATCCTCTAATGAATTTGTTGTCTTCTCGAGAAATGAAGTAAATTTTCAAATGCATCTTTGGGTACTAATCTCAGGTTGTATAGTTCTATATAACTCTCACACATATGTAAACAACCTTAAATTTGTACATAGGATAATTCACAAGACCAAGGATGCTAACTACTGAGAAAACAATCTTCAAGGTTGTGCCAAAACTAAGGGTTCTCCCAAAGATAACTTTTTTCATATCCAATGCATCCCATTAATGAACTTATATTACTAGCACTATTATATTTGTGTTTCAAGTCATGTACATTATAACCCTTCTATAATTTGGTTTCATCAAAATAAATTGGGCATGCTTCTTGTAATCACTTGTTATTGATAATCTAACTCATCAATGATTGTGTATGTTCATCCTCTAATGAATTTCTTGTGATGTATTCTTCTTGGGAAAATAAGTAAATTTTCCAATTCATCTGTGGGTACTAATCTCAAGTTGTGTAGTTATATATAACGTTGACACAAATGTAAACAACCTTAAATTTTTACGTAGGATAGTTCATAAGACCAGGGATTCTCCTACATTAAAATCCCTTGGTTGGAATAATGGGAGCATCTTTCTCATAAGGTCATTGATAAAACAACAATTGTTAAATATATTTGTCTTTTCTTTATTTTCTTCTTCCTTCTTGGCCACCGTCTGTACCACTTATCCTTCCTTCTTCTCCACTTTGCATCCTTCTTCTTCCTCTACAATCTACAACTCTAAACAACTCCCCACATTTTCACTCAACTTTGCCATCTTATGTACCTAGTTCACTTTTATCATAATTTCCATCATATCCTCTATTGCTTATTGAAACTCATTTTCCTTTTATGACTTCTACAAACCTCTTCAAATGGTTCTTAATACCTCACACTATTCCCTCTCAATGGTTCTTAATTCCCACCTATCCTCCCTCTTATGAATTATTACCATTGTCTAAAAAAACTCCACCAATGCTTGTTTCTCAAGCATCTCTTCATATTTATTTTTTTCACTACAACAATTCCTCTATTACAATCATCTTCAATTTGATGCTTCTTTGTTTAATTTCCACTCTTTTGCATCAACTCTTCCTGTTGCAAGTGATACATCTTTTGTTTGTTCTACGCCACTTTCTTTTATTTTGTTGCACATTCAACTTTAGCTACAACAAATTCAAAACAMAAAACATTGCAGGTATCAAACATTCCCATATACATCTCTTCCATTATTTCATATKTGATAACATCATCTCCTTACAACTCCACTACTATGAAACCACTCTCTTCCATAACATGATCTTGTGTCACAACACCACCCACTACTGCAACATCTCTCCCTTGCAACTATGTTATTCCAATATCAGTCATCTACACAACACTTATTTTTGCAACATCATCCACTGTTTAAACAATATCTTTGGTTCACACATAAATTCTCTTAGGTAGACAATTATTGTTTGTTACTTCTTGATTTTGTTTCACAAACTCCTTTACCTCAATCCTTTCCTTACAGTATTCTGTTGCAACTCATTTTTTTGCACTCTCATTTTTCATGATACTAACAACACACTCTTCACACACTTTTCTCATTAGTTTCCTCAACAATATGCACTACACTAGAACACTGAACATTCTCCACCACCACAACTGGAAGAACTCATTTTTCTTTCTCCTCTCAATGCTTACTAGACTCATGCTTTCTCTTCATTTACACCTTCTTAATTCTCAAGGACAAAAGATAAGCCTCTGTTAATGATCACATCTTATACGTAATTATATTCATGTTAATGGATATCTTCATGC
>JASDQU010372967.1:95143-115068 GCA_032191745.1 Picea mariana
CCGACACTGTTTGTTCCCTCTCCTAATGGAGTGTTGTCCATATTGTGTATTGGTCATCATAGTTTCCAATAGGGTAATATTTTTCCTTGATGGCATCCATAAAAGTGTCCCAAGTGGGATTGAACCTAAATATTCCAGACTCCTCCATGTAGTTTTTATCACAGTAAGTCTCCAATCAATGTTTGACATGGGGGACTGCCTTAAGGAGCACAAAGGCGATCTTTTCCCAATTGGAAAAAATGTGGATAGAGAAATAACCTTATAGTAGATTTAACCATTTTTCCAAAGCATCCACATCTATTTGACCATCAAATGTGGGAATATAAAAATTAACTTATACCTTGAAGGGGAAAAACCTCCAAAGTGGTTGCTTGACAAAGATGCCTATGTTTTTATTGGAAATCACTGAAGGATTTGGGAAAATTTATCCATCATTGTGTTCCTCTATTTCGCGAGGACTTCCGCGAGCAAAAAATTAATAGGATATCTTGCTCCCTTGTCTCTTTGTTCCTCCGCCATGGGCAACCGTCGAGGTCGGCGAGGATGGTATTCCAAAGGTTCGACCAGTTCATGTCCCAATGCCTGATACCCTGACCGCGTTGGAGACATGCACACAAAAACTGATAAAGAGAAGACCGCTCTAATACCACTGATCGTGATTTCTAAGGGATCGAAATGAAATATATAAATAATATAGAAACACATAGATGCATCAATATTCAATTTTTATTAAATACTGAAATATGAAGAGACTGTAAAAGAAAATACAAAGTGAAATGAACTTGTTATAATGGTGGTAGCTTATCTCTAAGAAGATATGTGATGGCTACGCGCATTCACAAGAAAATTATTACAATGAGGCTCCCAAGGCCTTTTTAACATAAAGCATAAATGAGAAAACCCTAACCTCGGAATACAAAACACCAAAAGGTTTGTGCRCCCTGGTGGGGGTAGTTGTTACATCAACTTCCCTAGGACGTAACATTTTCATACGATCTCTGTTTGGGGTGCTTGATACCTCGCTAGAAAGGTCTATCTGAGGAGTGCACATTCTTAATGGCCCAATATATGAAAAAATACATTTATTGGGTGTTTCCATGTCAAAAAATGTGATTTAAGGCCTCAAAATGACCCCGGAAGTTTGGGACTCGAAAAACTGTAGAAAAATTGCCAAAATGAAAATTGTATGTTGAGACAGTGGAATAGGTGGGCAACGACCGATGTCCACCTTGATAAAAATAAATGTGTATTTAATATTTGTGTATATTGATCCTCTAATATATTTCCTATGTTCTTTTGTACTTGGGATAGGTAGTCATTCATTGATGCATCAACTGGTACCAATATTAGGTGGTATGGTCTTGTCTAACTCTTGCACAAACATAAACAACCTTCAATTTGTATGCAATATAGTTTTCAAGACCGATTCTCCTTCCATCACTTACAATGCCTAAAACATTTTTACACTAAAGTAAACACTTTTTTGCAATGATTAAAATGAAGACTTAAAAATTTATCAATGTCATCATCTTTGGTCAATTCATTTATAAATGTAATTAAATTATCTTTTTGCATTCATTTTATTTTAAGGTGATTTTAATTCTTATCTTTTTATAGTAAATACAACTTTACATTAATATTTAATAGTTATATTAACAAGATCTATTCCCCAAGATTATTGGGTCATTTCAATTCTTAGTTTTTTGTAAATAAATATAAATATAAATATGGACTCCCAAAGATACACAAGGAAGGGATTCCACTCAAACCAATTGTCAACACAATTGGATCCCTAACCTACGAACTAGAAAGTTACGTAGCGAATATCTTAGGAAATTTAGTAGGTGGCACCGAGTCTTACATAAAATATTCTAATAATTTTGTTAACCTCATTAAAAATGAAAAATTTGAACCAAGGGACATGCTCATTAGCTTCGATGTTGTCTCACTCTTCAAAGATATCTCGTTAAATGAAGTCATTCAAGTTATCAATGAAGTCACAGACCATCAAACAATGATATTGGCTAAACTATGTTTGAGATCAACCTTCTTTAGTTTTCAGGCAGAGTTTTTCGAACAAATAAGTAGGGTGGCCATGGGGTTCCATTTATCCCCAATTGTGGCCAACCTCTTCATGGAGAAATTTGAAAAGAGGGCTCTTGAATCATACCCCGTTAGACCCTCAAGATGGAAGAGGTATGTGGATGATACTAAAATCAAATTGCCTCATGGAAATGATGAATTAAACAAGTTCTTCCAACAACTGAAGGCAATTTTATATGACATCAGTTTTACCATGGAACTTGAAGAGAACAAGAGCATTCCTTTTCTCGATTTTCTTATCATTAGGAAACATGATGGATCACTTGGGCATAAAGTATTTAGGAAGAAAACTCACACTGATAGCTACCTTCACGTCAACTCCCACCACCACCCTTCACAGAAGATGGGGTTTCTCCATACCCTAGTAAGGAGGGCAACAGGAATCTCCAATGATGAACATATCGAACAAGAGATAAACCACCTTACCAAAGTTTTTAAGAACATAGGATACATGGATATGGACATTAATAAGTTTATGAAAATAGAAGAAAGAGGGTCCCACTCTCGAAATAACAAGTCCTCTAATATAAAGGCACACCTCCCCTACATCCAATGGGTCACGAATAAGATTGTTAATATATTGAAAATAAATGAGATTACAACCTCTTTCAAACCTCTTATGAGCATCAGACAAAGAATGAGGTCCATCAAAGACCCATTGATCAACGTAAAAAAAACGTGTCTACAAGGTTTCTTGCTCATGTGGGAAGAGCTACATTGAGGATACTGGAGATCATTTCAAATTAGGATAAAGGAACACAAAAGGGACATAAAGAAAAAATGCATTCACACCCCATCCTTAGTAGAACACTCTTTCAAAACCAAACATCATGTGTGCCTGGAGGACACCATGTTCCTCGCTAAAGAAAATCTTTATTACAAACGCCGCTTTAGAGAGGCCTTGGAGATAATCAAGCACCCGAACAATATAAACAGTTGGCTCCCCTTGATGAACTAACAAAGGAGTCACGGATGATCTTGACTTCTTCCTCCTTTCTCTTTTATTTTTATTTTTCTTTCTGTGTTTCTCTTTTCTCCCTTAGATCTCTCTAGTCTTCTTATTATTTTAGATATCATGTCTTTTACATTATTGCAATACTATTCCTTTATATTATTATATTATTATTTAGAGTATTAATAATTACCTATAATTAATGATGATGATATTAGGTTTTTACTTTATATATTATTGTAGTAATATATAAATAATATTACTACAATAATCTTAAAGCATTAGGGCATAGAGTGTAGAGGACCAATTGAATGTGTTTCAAGTGTTCTTCCCAACTCTTGCTGAAGATGAGGATCTCATCCAAATATACAACCACAAAGGAATTGGTGAAGGGCCACAAGATGTCATCCATCAACCTCATGAAGGTGGTTGGGGAATTCATCAAGCCAAAGGGCATGGCTAACCACTCTAAACTACCTTCTTTAGACTTAAAAGAGGTCTTCCATACATCATCCTATTCTATGGGGACCTGGTGGTAGATGGACTTCAAATCAATCTTACTAAAATACTTCCCCCCCTTGAGCTGGTCGAGAAGGTCATCAATTTGTGGAATTGGGTACCAATTCCTGAATGTGATTTTGTTCCAAGCTTTGTAATCAATACAAAGTCTCCAGGTCTTGTCTTTATTTTGTATGAGCACGATTGGGATTCCATAGGGTGAGGAGCTTGGTCGAATGTGCCCTTTTTGTAGAAAATCTTGGATATAGCACTTGATTTCCTCATTTTCCAGGAGGGAGCGTTGATACACTATCCCATTAGGAAAAGGAGTTCCAGGAGTTAGCTCAATTGAATGCTTGATCTAACAATGTAGAGGCACCTTGGTAGGTGAGGTGAAGATGTCTCAATATTATTCCACAACCTTGTCCACTTACTTCTGCTGCATGGAGGAGCCTTGTGCATAGGCCATGGATGTGGCCATGAGATTTTTCTCACTCTAAGAGTGAATCATGAAGATGAAAAATTTACCAGTCTGGTAGATGAGCTTCCTGCACTACTTAGCCGATACTAAAGAAATTGCGATATGCGGAGCTACCTCTTGGATCCTGTACAATTGTCTGCTCACAATAACAATGAAACTATGAGGTCTAGACTCATATACATCATGATGTTTCCACATATATGGTTGGCCTAAAATAACATCACAAACTTCAAGTGGGAAACATCACACAATACCTCATCCTTGAATGGCTTGATGCTATAGGGCATGCGATAATGTTCGCTGACGCAAAGATCTTGTCCTTGGCTAAGCCACCTGATGTTGTACAACTGTGGATGTGGTGTTGTTGGTAACTCAAATAGCTTCACAACATCTACTGAGATCAGGTTATTTTTGCTTCTACTATAAACTATGAAATTTAGTGGAGCACCCTTCACCCACATCTACGCGTTAAAAAGGGGCTCACCTTCCTTTGTCTCTTCTGGTTCGTTTGGTTGGATCTTGGTCGTAGAGATTGTAGCATTGGGTTCTACACCAATGATACACTTCACCTTTTCTAGATTGGAATCAGAGTTGGAGCCTGTATCTGACTCTGAGGCTTTCATCTCAGCCACCAATGACTACTTCAAGGGACATTCATCGCTGTTGTGTCAGGGGATTTTATGGAATTTACACCACTTCCCAATGTTTTTCTTTGTCTTCCCATTACCATTCTTCCATTCTTTATTTGTGGCTTAGAATTGTTGTCCTGCAACTGTCCATCCTTTCTTTCTCCTTTGTTCTATGTGTTGGGGATTCCTTTTCCCGACTTCTACTATGATGTGTTTATAGATCCAAACTCTCACTTATTCCTCTGCTTAAATTTTTGTTTGATCTTGACAACATATCGATACGAGGCTCCCAGTGACGAGATGTATAGAAAATCCATTTCTATTTGGATGCACCTGTGTGGCTCCTCGTGATATTTTAGAACTAGATGTTGCTTGGAGTCTCTGATACCTAGCTTGGTGCACAAGGTGTTAGCGATTATTTTTGTCATTAGGCGCAGAAGCACCAGGTCTGTAGATTGCACACGAAATTCCCAAGCACAACATGGGAGAGTCCCTGTTTTTCCAAGTAGCAGGTCAAGCGAGCAGGCAAAATGTCATCGGCAGCATCCAAGATCTGTTTACAAAGCAGATCGACGGTCACTGGGTCTTCGGAGCTACCGAATTGCCCAAGGTTTGGCCCAAAGGAAAACTCTCATGTTTCACAGCAGGTTCAGGTCGTCCGATCTAACTAGGACAGGTGGCAGCCTGTCGTCATATCGTGGATCGGGGTTTCGGGGAACAGGGAGCCCTCAGCTCATTGCACTTGGAAGTACTGATTAGCGAAACATCGAAAGCACCTTTGGCGCCGAGCCCACGGTCTCAGCCCTGGATCATATCAAGCGAGACTGCAAACGAGGGCGGCTCCCCTATAAATATCGAATGCCCCCTCGTCCGTTCATCCTAAGGACGTGTGTCGCAAGATTTGGCCACGTCTGTGTTTCGACGGTCGGGAGTTCGTGGGGTGAGAGTTTCATGTTGTTCAATGTCGTGAAACCCAAACCCCGATAGCGCTGAAAGTGTAGAAAGTGGGGCCCGCGGTATCACGAAGTATTTTCAACTGTCCATCCAGAGGAGACACCTGGCAGCAAATAGAGCCATCTCGGCGCTTCGCCCATCGCGACTCGAAAATGCAAAGAGCAACTCCATTATTTTTCGATGCACGAGGTGCTGGGAGAATCTCGGACCCGGGCCCACGGTATCATCGGTAGAGTTAAGAGCCGTCAGATCTAGAGGGACGCGCGGTGCCAGATTAAGTCGTCTCGACATATCGCTCATCGCGATTTTAATCACCAAAGATTAGCCCCTTCATATCCGCGAATGCCGAAAGCACATGGTCACAGCCCATGGTCACTTAAGGAGAGGAAGGAGCTGTATAAAGAAGGCCAAAGGCGCTGAGTTCAGTTGCAGAGGGGATCATTGTGATCTCCAGGAGCCATCGGACCCGATCTTAATACTGTTTCTAGTATTGAAGTAAATGAAAGCAAGAGCGGGTGGTTGAAACCTCCTTTCGTTCATTAAGTGAGGAGAATGGAGGGTTTGGCGAGCCGAATGCTCATAGAGGTTCCGTGTATCGATTTTCTCAACGAAGCCGTGCCGAAGTCCTTGACTCGACAAAAAATTCTACGCACGCTAGCCAAGCACTTAATGGCTCAGCTACCCTCCTTACAGGAGCCATGCGTAGTTAAGGTGGCATTTAAAGGAAGATATCAGTACGAGTTTGACTAAAGGGACACCAAGCTTTGGGTGACTGAACACGCCTCTGTGAGGCAAATTTTCCTGAGTATATAGACTCAGTCTTTGTATTTTGTAAGTATCGATGGTAGAGTATAGCTCTCGATTGTAAAGTTTTAGCACAAACTCTAGTTCTCTGGTTATGCAAGTTGCATATGAGATTTCTTGCTTTATGACAGATAGTCTTTCTTACTTCACCTAATTTTCGTCTCATACTAAGAGAGTTCATGATCAACTGATTTACACGAATTATGGAAATTATGTAGTGATAAAGGATTTATTGTGGCACTATTATTGTCTCTGGTTTTCTGCGTTTGAGCGTAACAAGATCTTGCGTTTAGATGTCTTCTTCCACAGTCTGTTAGGAAGCTGATGTTTACGACTGACCTTTGCATCTCTCTGATACAAGTCTTCCCCCTACTCACCCTCACTACAACTCACTGTCTGAATTTATCTAAGACCTCACTTGCCCATGCATGCCTAGCCTAGTTTCGGAGTTGTAACCACATCATTTGAGTTAACCTCCATTTGATCACCCCATTAAGAAAAACGTGACATAAACTGATGGGCGTCGGGCTCTGCTCCTGCTGAGATCCAAGGGTGACTTCTGACGCTAACACAAGGTATGGAAGGTATTTGTGAACTCTGGCACTATTTGTTCCCTCTCCTGATGGAGTGTGGTCCATATTTTGTATTGGTCATCATAGTTTCCAATAGGGTAATATTATTCCTTGAAGAAGAAGTGTCCACCACTGAACCAGGTAATCCACCATATTCTTCTGTGGGAACTCCTTTTTCTCCTCCTCAGTTTCTCGACAGACCTGTTTCTGAAGTTTCCCGTTTCCTAAATTTCGGGAGTGTTTCTATTGAGTTTTCCTCTCCTGGTCTGGGATCGGAGGGACAAGACCTTGTCACTCCCCTCTCCCCTGAAATTGTGCCTTGGCACAGAATCGAAACCACAGAAGATTTCCCCAGTCCCATGTTTACCACTCCTGCACAAAGAAAAACACCTACTGACTTGAGCTCATTATCCTTCTCCTTAAATCCCCTCTTGTTTTCCACTCCACTTCGGGACTCATTCCCAGTAGCCCCTTTACGAACTCCTTCTCCTCCCAGCTCTCCTCCACCTTATATTCCTATGGCTGGTGCTAATCCCCCTATGAATAGAATGGATGCCATAGTCGCTGCTAGATATGCTCCCTTAGTTCTACCCCATCCTATGAATCCTCTTCCTGCTGGGGATTACTTGAAATACATGCCCAAGTTCACTGGGGAAGGAGACATAACTGCCGAAGAGCACCTGGCTGCTTTCTATAGTTATGCAGACAACCTCAACATTGAAAATGAAGATGTATGGATGAGAGTCTTCGTCCAGAGCTTGGACAACGAGTTGAGGAAATGGTTTAGAGGATTGGCTCTAGGATCTATTGCTGGGATTGAAGCTCTAGATAATGCTTTCCTGAGGCAGTGGGGAGATAGGAAGGATTTCATGTATTACATGACAGAGTTCGGGTCTCTGAAGAAAATGGAGGAAGAGTCTGTCTCTGACTTCTCCAAAATATTTAATAAGATGTATAACAAAATCCCCGCCGAGATAAATCCTTTAGAAGCCTCAGCTTAGATTTCGTATGCTAGCGCGTTCGGCCCCGATTTCTGCCTTTTATTGAGAGAAAGAAGAGCCACCTCCTTAGCTCAAATGAAATATGCGGCCATAGAGGTGGAATCCAATGTGTTAGCAGCTGACAGACTGAGGAACAAGGCTGACACAGATAGGAGAAAAGAAAGGTCGGAAGCCTTGACTTCTGACCCATCGGTGCCCCACCCTCAAATGGATGAACTGACCAGGATGGTGAAATCTCTGTCTGCAGAGATGGAGAGAATGAGGGTGGAAGGGAGGCAAGCATACAAGGGCCCTCATAACTCCGAGAATAAAGGAGGTTTCAAGAGGCCAAATAATTTTACTCCCCCAAATGTGCAAAGAGAGAAGGGAAGAGACAGAGAAGACCAGAAAATTCAGGCCCCTTTTCAAAACAATTTTGTGGCTGAGGGGGAAGAAGGAGAAACAGACGAGCTTGATCCTGAAATCCATTGCTTCGGAGACACTCCTCCTTTTCCTCATCTCACTCAATCAGCCTACGAGGAGTCTCTCATGGACAATAAACTAAATGAACTAAGCAAGGGAGACAAGGCTAGTGGCAGCCCAGGAAGATATGATCTGAGGTCAAAGAAAAAGACTAAAGTGCCTGACGTTCCTAAGTAGTCCACCAGGACAGAGAAACCTGCCGTTGAAGCAACAGAAAACCATTGAGGTAAGAAGACCCAACCCCTCTCCCCCATTATCCAGAGTCATGCTTCCGAAATAAGAGAAATCCCAAATCTCTCATCTTCTTTTAATTTCGAGCATGAAATTCAAAAAATCAGAATCCCTGTGCCCCTGACAGAATTGATTAAACATGAAGGGTTAAAAAAATGCTTCTCTGAGCTTTTACAGTCTGAGGTCTCGAGCCTTCCCACAGACTCCATCAATTTGCAAGATGAAAAGCCTACAATTATTTTAGGTCCTATGGTAGAAGATAGGAATGACTCATCCCCTCCCTTCTACACTTCCTTGAACATACATGACAAGGTATTGCACAATTGCTTGATGGATTCAGGGGCTTCTCACAACCTCATGCCCAAAACTGTCATGGAATAATTAGGGATAGAAGTCACCCGAGCCTATCATGACCTCTACTCTTTTGACTCCAGGAAAGTTCAATGTCTCGGGGTTATCAAAGACTTGGTCGTGACCTTGTTTCAGTTGCCCATGAAAAGTGTGGTCATGGATATTGTAGTGGTTGATGTCCCCCCCAAGTTCGGTATGTTGTTTTCAAGATCTTGGATAAAAAGACTAGGGGGAACCTTGTAGATGGACCTCACATATGCTACTATCCCAGTGTTCGGAGGAGAGCATAGAAGGCTATATAGGGAAGCCCAATTGGCCTATATAATCAGTGATGAAGCTAATCCTACCAACCATCCCATTTTCGCCTTGGACACTGATTTAGGTTCCAGTTTACTACAACTCACTCATGCTCCTGAGCCTCCTCTTAAACTCAGAAAGCATCCTACTTCCCCTTGAGAACTTCCTCCTTCCATCACCCTCGTTTGGAAAATGTTTTTTTGATGGAGCCTGTTCCAGGGAAGGCGCTGGTGATGGGGTGTTTTTTGTGTCACCTGCCCAGGAAACCGTATCTCTGTCATACAAATTAGAATTTGAAACCACCAACAATGTGGCAGAGTATGAAGCCCTTGTTTTAGGATTAAGAGTTGCAAGGGAAATGGGAATTCAGGAGATAACAGTGTTCGGAGATGCAGAGTTGGTGGTCCAACAGATCAGAAGTGCTTATCAAGCTAAGCACCCTCGACTCAAAAATTATAGGAATGAAGCATGGGACCTAATTGACAATTTCTTCTCAGCTTTCAATATCTCTTTTATTCCAAGGGAGGATAATGCTGTGGCCGATTCTTTAGTTGTCTCAGCCAGCTTGCTCAAAGTTTCTCTACTTCCCATAGTCAACTCTGATGTTGAAATAAGATATAGGCCCTATGTACCGGACAATGTCAAGCATTGGAAGGTATTCGAAGATGATCAAGAAATTGAAAGATTTCTCCAATCCGTTGATGAATTTCCTGTGTTGCACATCGATCAGGATCCTGACACAGAAGATGACCCTCACCCTGAGGTGTTTTTAAATAAAATTGCTAACCACCAGATTATTCAGCTACCTAGCAATCACATTCCGAGGGGACTAGTCCTGTTGGAAAGGTTGTTCGATGGGAACGATGTGGCAGTAAAGGGTAGAGTTTCGGATGAAGATGATGATACCACTGAATGCAACATTGGTTCACAGGAGGAGCTTAGGTTCGTCAAATTGTCAAGCAGTTTGACCAGAGAACAGAGGGTCGAATATACACAGTTGCTGAGAGAGTTCACCGATGTGTTTGCATGGACATACGAAGACCTCAAGACGTATGACACATCTGTTATTGAGCATAAGATACTGTTGAAGGAAGAGGCTAGGCCATTCAGGAAGAAGCTAAGGAAGATAAATCTCATGTTGCTTCCCGTTATGGAGAAAGAAGTAAAAAGGTTGTTGGATGCACAAATCATTGTCCCCTTGAGATATTCCGAGTGGGTGGCCAATTTGGTCCTAGTAAGGAAGAAAAGCGGAGAAATCAGGCTTTGTGTCAATTTCAGGAATCTGAACAGAAGCTCAAAGAAAGACAATTACCCCCTACCTAAGATGGAACACATACTACAGAGGGTAACTGGTGCATCCAGGATATCCATGATCGATGGGTTTTCTGGCTATAATCAGATATCGGTCATGCCTGAGGATAGGGAGAAGACAACCTTCACCACTCCTTGGGGCACATTCATGTATGCCAAGATGCCATTTTGACTAATGAATGCAGGAGCAACATTTCAGTGAACCATGGATATAGCCTTCATTGGGGAGAGGGACCAGTTCGTGGTGATCTATCTCGATGACATCACGGTCTTTTCCAGCTCAGACAAGGAACAACGTCGCCACTTGAGGAAAGTTTTCATGAAATGTCGGAGGTTCGGTCTGTCCCTAAACCCCAAGAAATCTTTGTTCGCTATGCAGGAAGGGAAGTTGTTGGTCCATATAGTATCAACAGAGGGAGTGAGAATTGATCCCAGCAGGGTGGAGGCAATTCAAACCTTATCACTTCCTAGGTCTAAAAAAGAGGTTTAGGCCTTTTTGGGGAAAATTAATTTTCTAAGGAGGTTTGTCTCAAATTTTTCCAAGCTAGTGAAACACATCACGACCATGCTCAGGAAGGGAAACAAGGTGAAATGGACCGCTGAGCCTAGGGAATCTTTTGATCAAATAAAAAGGGCATTGACTGAGACACCTGTGCTGATCAGTCCTGACTATTCCAAAGAATTCTTAATTTTCTCTTTTGCTTCTTTTGATACAATAGCAACGGTCTTGTTACAGAAAAATGAGAAGGGGCATGAGCAACCCATCGCTTTATTTAGCAAGGCATTAAGAGATGCGGAGACCAGGTATGAGATCATGGAGAAGTAGGCCTATGCCTTAGTGAAAGCCCTCAAAACTTTCAGGATCTACGTCTTGCATTCGAAGGTGACAACATACGTTCCTTTAGCTTCCGTAAAGGACATTCTTGTACAGCCAGACATAGATGGGAGAAGAGGAAAATGGATAGCAAAAATTCTGGAATTTGACTTGGATATAAATCCCACAAAGTTGGTTAAGGGGCAAGGTCTAGCCAAGCTACTGGCTGAATCCAATTGTGAAGCCTTGGGAGTTAGTTTCCTCAACACTCGCTCAGGAACTCAGCAAGCTGAGTTGCCCAACCGATGCTCTCAAGATGGCTTATCGCTGGCAGATTGTGCCTGGTATCGTGACATTCTGTACTTTCTGCAGGAATTGAAGCCTCCGGAAGGAATGGGTAAAATCAGGGCAAGAGATTTAAAGCTCAAGGCGGTCAGGTATTGTCTCATCGAGCAAGTTTTGTACTAGAGAGATCCTTTGGGGATGTTGCTGAGATGTTTGAACCCACCAGAAGCCCAGAAAGTTATGTTTGATTTCCATGAAGGCCTTTGTGGGGGGCATCATTTCTGGAAGACCACAGCTCATAAGATCCTCGGGGTTGGATATTACTAGCCTACTTTATTCGCTGATGTCTACAGAGGAATTAGAGCTTGCATCAAATGTCAAAAGTTCTCAGAAAAGAAACATCTTAAATCGCTGCCATTGAAGCCTATAGTATCTCCAACACCTTTTCAGCAATGGGGGTTGGACTTCATTGGAGAAATTCATCCTCCCTTAAGCGATCAACATAGATGGATCCTGACAGCAACAGATTATTTCACCAAGTGGATAGAAGTTGTCCCCACCAGAAGTGCATCTCACAAAGTAATTATTAGCTTCCTGGAGGATATCATAGCCATATTTGGCTGTCCCATCAGGATCGTCACTGATAATGCTGCTTCTTTCAAGTTTGAGCCTCTAATTAGGTTCTGTGAGCAGTTCCAGATCTCATTAATTCACTCCACCCCCTACTATCCCCAGGGCAATGGTTTAGCAGAGTCCTCCAACAAAAGACTAATAAGGATCATCAAAAGGCTGTTGGAAGACAACAAAAGGGCCTGGGATTCAAAGTTGAAGTTTTCTCTATGGGCTGATCATGTGACAACGAAGAAATCTCTGGGCACTTCTCCTTTTCAGCTAGTCTACGGAGCAGAGGCGGTTTTTCCTACTCAGCTCGCCTTACCTGTGGCGAAATTATTTCAAGAATATGAGGGAGAAATAGATCATGTGATCAGGAGGATTCATCAGATAGTAGAAGTCCAACAGATCAGAGAGTAGGTGAGGACCGCAGCTCATAGTCACCAGGAAAAGATCAAGCAGGTTTTCGACAAGAAGGTCAGGAAGAAAGAGTTTGAGATCAAGGATTTGGTACTTAAGTGGGATGCCCCCAGGCAGGATAAAGGCAAACATGACAAGTTCGACGCCCTCTGGATTGACCCCTTCAAGATCTCTGAGATTTTCTCCAACAACACGTATGGGTTGCAAGATCTGGAGGGTAAAGAGGTTTTCAGCAGCCTAGTGAATGGGCATTTTCTGAAGAAATGTTTTATTTGAGCCTCAGACGGCTCCCTTGTTTGTAAATATTGTCCTTTAGTTCTTTGTTTAGTTTCCTTTTGCGTGTTTTCGGCCTATTAAGTGACTCCATAGCCCAATAGCAAGGCACTGAAGCTGCGGAAGGAGTTCTTAGAGCATCGCAAGGACGACTCTATCCCCCATGGAGCCTAATGTTAGCGATTATTTTTGTCATTAGGTGCAGAAGCACCAGGTCTGTAGATTGCACATGAAATGCCCAAGCGCAGCATGGGAGAGTCCCTGTTTTTCCAGGTAGCAGGTCAAGCAAGCGGGCAAAATGTCATCGGCAGCATCCAAGATCTTTTTACAAAGTAGATCGATGGTCATCGGGTCTTCGAAGCTACCGAATTGCCCAAGGTTTGGCCCAAAGGACAACTCTCGTGTTTCATAGTAGGTTCGAGTCATCCGATCTAACTGGGACAGGTGGCAGCCTGTTGGCATATCGCAGATCGGGGAACAGGGAGCCCTCATCTCATTGCACTTGTAAGTATTGATCAGCGAAACGCTGAAAGCGCCTTTAGCGCTGAGCCCACTGTCTCAGCCCTGGGTCATATCAAGCGAGACTGCAAACGAGGGCGGCTCCCTTGTAAATATCGAATGCCCCCTCGTCCGTTCATCCTAAGGATGCATGTCGCAAGATTTGGCCGTGTCGGCGTTTCGGCGGTCAGGAGTTCGTGGGGTGAGAGTTTCATGTTGTTCAACGTCGCAAAACCCTGAACCCCGATAGCGCTGAAAGTGTAGAAAGTGGGGCCNATCAAGCGAGACTGCAAACGAGGGCGGCTCCCTTGTAAATATCGAATGCCCCCTCGTCCGTTCATCCTAAGGATGCATGTCGCAAGATTTGGCCGTGTCGGCGTTTTGGCGGTCAGGAGTTCGTGGGGTGAGAGTTTCATGTTGTTCAACGTCGCAAAACCCTGAACCCCGATAGCGCTGAAAGTGTAGAAAGTGGGGCCCGCAGTATCACAAAGTATTTTCAGCCGTCCATCCAGAGGAGACACTTGGCAGCAAATAGAGCCATCTCGGCGCTTCGCCCATCGCGACTCCAAAACGCAAAGAGCAGCTCCATTATTTTCTGATGTGCGAGGTGCCGGGAGAATCTCGGACCCGGGCCCACGGTATCGTCGGAAGATTTAAGAGCCGTCAGATCTATAGGGACACGCGGTGCCAAATTAAGCCGTCTCGTCATATCGCTCATCGCGATTTTAATCACCAAATATTAGCCCCTTCATATCTGCGAACGCCGAAAGCACATGGTCACAGCCCATGGTCACTTAAGGAGAGGAAGGAGCTGTATAAAGAAGGCCAAAGGCGTCGAGTTCAGTTAAGGATCCATGCGTAGTTAAGGTGGCATTTAAAGGAAGATATCAGTATGAGTTTGACTAAAGGGACACCAAGCTTTGAGTGACTGAACACACCTCTGTGAGGCAAATTTTCCTGAGTATATAGACTCAGTCTTTGTATTTTGTAAGTATCGATGGTAGAGTAGAGCTCCCGATTGTAAATTTTTAGCACAGACTCTAGTTCTCTGATTATGCAAGCTGCATATGAGATTTCTTTCTTTATGACAGACAGTCTTTCTTACTTCGCCTAATTTTCGTCTCATACTAAGAGAGTTCGTGATCGACTGATTTGCATGAATTATGGCAATTATGTTGTGATAAAGGATTTATTGTGGCACTATTGTTGTCTCTGGTTTTCTGCGTTTGAGCGTAAGAAGATCTTGCGTTTAGATGTCTTCTTCCACAGTCTGTTAGGAAGCTGATGTTTACGACTGACCTTTGCATCTCTCTGATACAAGTCTTCCCCCTACTCACCCTCACTACAACTCACTGTCTGAAGTTATCTAATACCTCACTTGCTCATGCATGGCTAGCCTAGTTTCAGAGTTGGAACCACATCATTTGAGTTAACCTCCATTCGATCACCCCATTAAGAAAAACGTGACATAAACTGATGGGCGTCGGGCTCTGCTCCTGCTGCGATCCAGGAGTGACTTCTGACGCTAACACAAGGTATGGAAGGTATTTGTGAACTCTGGCACTGTTTGTTCCCTCTCCTGATGGAGTGTGGTCCATATTTTGTATTGGTCGTCATAGTTTCCAATAGGGTAATATTATTCCTTGATGGCATCCATAAAAATGTCCCAAGTGGGATCGACCCTAAATATGCCAAATGCCTCTATGGATTTTTTCTCACAATAACTCTCCCACCAATATTTTACATGGGGGATCACCTTAATGATCGCAAAGGTGATCTTTTCCCAATTGGAAAAAATGTGGATAGAGAAATAACCTTATAGTAGATTTAACCATTTTTCCAAAGCATCTGCATCTATCTGACCATCAAATGTGGGAATATAAAAATTAACTTATAACTTGAAGGGGCGACACCTCCAAAGTGGTTGCTTGACAAAGATGCCTATGTTGTTGTTGAMAATCACCAAAGGATTTGCGAAAACTGATCCGTGATCGTGCTCCACTATTTCGCGAGGACTTCCGCAAGCAAAAAATTAATAGGATCTATTGCTCCCTTGTCTCTCTATTCCTTTKCCATGGGCAACAATCAGGGTTGGCGAGGATGGTATTCCAAAGGTTTGGCCAATTCGAGTCCCAATCCCTGATACCCTGACCTCATTGGGGACATGCACAAAGAAATTGATAAAGAGAAGATCGATCTGATACCACTGATCCCGATTTATGAGGGAATGAAATGAAATATAGAAATAAGATAGAAACACATGGATACATCAATCTTTTATTTTTATTAAAGATTGAAATATGCAGAGACTGTAAAAGAAAATACAAAGTGAAATGAACTCGCTAAAATGGTGGTAGCTTATCTCTAAGAAGAGATGTGATGGATACGCGCATTCGAAAGAAAATTATTACAATGAGGTTCCCAATTTTTTTTTAACATAAATCATAAATGAGAAAATCCTAACCCCGAAAGACAAAACACCAAAAGGTTTGTGGGCCCCGATGGGGATAGTTGTTACAACAACTTCACTAAGGCATAACATTTTCATACGATCTCTCTTTGGCGTGCTTGATACCTCGTTGAAAAGGTCTATCTGAGGAGTACACATTCTTAATGGCCCAATATATGCCAAAAGACATTTATTAGGTGTTTCCATGTCAAAAAATGTCATTTAGGGCCTCAAAGTGACCTTGAAAGGTTGGGACCCAAAAAACTATAGAAAATTGCCAAAATGGAAATTGTATGTTGAGCCAGTGGAATAGGTGGGAAACGACCGATGTCCACCTTGATCACAATAAATGTGTATTTAATATTTATGTATATTGATCCCCTAATATATTTCCTATGTTCTATTGTACTTGGGATAGGTTGTCATTTGTCAATGCATCAACCAGTATCAATATTAGGTGGTATGGTTTTGTCTAAATCTTGCACAAACATAAACAACCTTCAATTTGTATGCAATATAGTTTTCAAGACCGATTCTCCTTCCATCACTTACAACGCCTAAAACATTTTTACAATAAAGTAAACACTTTTTTGCAATGATCAAAATGAAGACTTAAAATTTTATCAATGTCATCAGCGTTGGTCAATTAATTTATAAATGTAATTAAATTATCTTTTTGCTTTCATTTTATTTTAAGTTGTTTCAATTCTTATCTTTTTATAAATAAATACAACTTTGTATTAATATTTAACAGTTATATTAACAAGATTTATTCCCCAAGCTTATTGGGTCATTTCAATTCTTAGTTTTTTGTAAATAAATGTAAATATAAATATGGACTCCCAAAGATACATAAGGAAGGGATTCCACTCAAACCAATTGTCAACACAATTGGATCCCTAACCTACAAACTATCAAATTGTGTAGTGAATAGCTTAGGACCTTTAGTAGGCGATACCGAGTCTTACATAAAATATTCTAATGATTTTATTAACCTGATGAAAAATGAGAAAGTTGAACCAAGGTACATGCTCATTAGCTTTGATGTTGTCTCACTCTTCTCAAATATCTCGTTAAACGAAGTCATTCAAGTTATCAATGAAGTCACAGACCATCAAACAACGATATTGGTTGAATTATGTTTGATATCAACCTTTTTCAGTTTTCAAGGAGAGTTTTTCGAACAAATAAGTAGGGTGGCCATGGGGTTCGATTTGTCCCCAATTGTGGCCAACCTCTTCAAGGAGAAATTTGAAAAGAGGGATTTTGAATCATACCCCCTTAAACCCTCAAGATGGAAGAGGTATGTGGATGATACTAACATCAAATGGCCTCATGAAAATGATGAATTAAACAAGTTCTTCCAACAATTGAACATAATTTTAGATGACATCAAGTTTACCATGGAACTTGAAGAGAAAAAGAGAATTCCTTTTCCTGATGTTCTTATCATCAGGAAACATGATGGATCACTTGGGCATAAGGTATTTAGGAAGAAAAATCATGATGATAGCTACCTTCACGTCAACTCCCACCACCACCCTTCATAGAAGAAGGGAGTTCTCCATACCCTAGCAAGGAGGGCAACACGAATCTCCGACGATGCACATATTGAACAAGAGATAAACCACCTTACCAAAGTTTTTAAGAACATAGGCTACATGGATAAGGACATTATGAAGGTTATTAAAATATAAGAAAGAGGGTCCCACTCTCGAAATAACTAGTCCTCTAATATAAAGGCACACCTCCCCTACATCCAAGGGCTCACGGAAAAGATTGCTAAGATATTGAAAAGAAATGAGATTACAACCTTTTTGAAACCTCTTATGACCATCAAACAAAGAATGAGGTCCGTCAAATACCCCATTGATCAACGTAAAAAAATGGCGTCTGCAAGGTTTATTGCTCATGTGGGAAGAGCTACAATGGGGATATTGGACGATCATTTCAAATTGGGACAAAGGAACAAAAAGGGGACATAAAGAACAAGCACATTCACATCTCAGCCTTAGTAGAGAACTCTCTCAAAACCAAGCATCATGTGTGCCTAGAGGACACCATGATCCTCACTAAAGAAAACCATTATTACAAACGACGCTTTAGAGAGGCCTTGGAGATAATCAAGCACCCAAACAATATAAACAATAAGCTCCCCTTGATGAACCAACAAAGGAGTCACGAATAATCAAGTTTGACTTCTTCATCCTTTCTCTTTTATTTTTCTTTTTCTTTTTATATTTCTCTTTTCTCCCTTAAATCTCTCTAGTCTTCTTATTATTTTAAATATCATCTCTTTTACATTATTCCAATACTATTCCTTTATATTATTATATTATTATTCAAAGTATTAATAATTACATGATATCAGGTTTTCGACCTATATTATTTATATTTTATATTATTGTAGTAATACAAATTTATAGTTAGGATATTATAATTTTTATCAATATCATTCTTATATTATAATTAGGATGTATAGTTAGGATACATAATTATATTATTGCTTATAGTTTCAATATTATTATTACTTATAGTTATATTATTATTATTATTTCTTATTATTATAGTTATATCTTTATTATTAATTATAGTTATATTATTATTTATAATTTTTATTAATTTCATTCTTATAGTTAGGATATATATTTATATTATAGTCGTGATATATAGTTATATTATTACTTATATATTTGTTGTCATGAAGATGAATCTTGGTTTATATTTGAAAAATCTATCATAACATGATTTTTACTGTGGACAATCCAAAAGAATTTTCTCAAAATTCACACCTCATTAATTTTAAATCATTAGGGCGTACATTTATTGAAAAGTGTAGAGTTTTTAATCATATATGTGATTTATGTGAATACAATTTGATATAATTTCAATATTCTTCATTGTCACAATAAATGAAAGACTACTATTTTAATTATTAACTTCCTTGCATGACAAAACATAGTCATTCGTTATTAAAAATGGTGATTAACTTGATTAGCATACTAATGGTCGAACAAATTATTAATTCCCACTTTATTACTACTCCTACTAGGTTTTAGTGTGACCGGCGTTTAGGTTTTTTTGTTCTTTATACTCAGAATTGTAAACCACGGTTTTTCCTCGACATGCTTATTGGTAATAGGACAACCACGAGAGAGACACACAGATCAAAAGTACGCTTCTTGAAGAGATGTGAATAGGACTCTTGTGGAGTTAAATATTTTTCTGTTAGATTCACTCCTTATCGATTATGAAAACCATCTCTCTAGCCAACATTTAAAGTAGTCACAATCACCCTCTTGAACACGAAGTCCTATCCTTACCATTCATGTGAAACATGTAGTGCCATCACGGTTATAACAATGGAAGGTAAAGAAGGTTTGCAGTGAGTATAACGATAAAGGCTCTAACGAAGTTCAAAAGCAATATTGCTCGAACCAAGAAAAGGAAAAGAAACCATTCACATGAAAAGCACTATTGATCTAACCAAGAAAAGGAAAAGAAAGCATTCACATGAAGTTTAATGAGCATGATTAGGGTAACCACAATATAAGGCAAGGTTCAAACGATTGTGAAGTGATATCACTTGATCCTAGAGGAAGGGAAAAACATTGTACGCGTTCAATATTGTGACTAGGGTTTGATTACTAATGTTATCGCTCTCTTAGCCACAAAAGGGGATATTCGCATTCACTTTCACGACCACTTAGGGTTTCCATTGGATTTGTTAGGGGTTCCACTGTTTTATGAGTAATGGAAAAATAAATGTTCATTTTAGGGTTTAAGCCCGCGTTTAAAAGTATCCAACTAAGATTAAAAGCATCAAGGTAAGCAAAATGCATGCATCAGTTTATTGTGCCATTGGTCTATCATCTGTGAAGGACACAAAACTCACATTTGACTTAACGATATTAGTTAGGGGTTCAAG